>MJUT01000644.1:325713-351156 GCA_002080005.1 Gigantidas platifrons
ACAAATGCATCTATATTCCCCTGGATGCATAGACAATAACAAACAAATGAATCTATATTCCCCTGTGTGTATAGACAACAACAAACAAATGAATCTATATTTCCTAGGCCTGGGTGTATAGACAATAACAGACAAATGCATCTATATTCCCCTGGGTGTATAGATTTGATTTGATTCATTTTTGGTGTTTTAACGCCAATTTCAAAAATATTTCAGCTATATCATGGCGACCAGTTTTAGTGGTGGAGGAAGCCGGAGTGCCCGGGGAGAACCACCGACCACAGGCAAGCAACTGGTAAACTTTATCACTTGTGGCTGCGAGTCGAGTGCACTTTTTTTGTAAATTTACAAAGCCAGGTGCGATCCCACGCCGCATTGGTGATAGGCTTGTTTGAGTTGTTAGATCCAACGATCTAACTCATTAATCCACCCGGGACCTCAGGTGTATAGACAATAACAGACAAATGAAGCTGTATTCCCCTGGGTGTATGGAAAATAACAAATAAATGGAGCTGCATTCCCCTGGGTGTATTGACAATAACAAACAAATGAAGCTGTATTACCCTGTGCATATCGACAATAACAGAAAAATGAAGCTGGATTCCCTTGGGCGTATGATAAATAACAAACAAATGCAGGTGTATTCCCCTTGGGTGTATGGACAATAACAGGCAAATGAAACTGTATTCTCCTGGGTGTATAGACAATAACAGAAAAATTAGGATGTATTCCCCCGGGTGTATATACAATAACACAGAAATTAGGTTGTATTCTCCTGAGTGTATAAACATTAACAAACAAATGAAGCTGTATACCCCTGGGTATATATACAATAACAAACAAATGAAGCTGTATTCCCATGGGTATATAGACAATAACAAACAAATGAAGCTGTATTACCCTGTGCATATGGACAATAACAGAAAAATGAAGCTGGATTCCCCTGGGCGTATGATAAATAACAAACAAATGCAGGTGTATTCCCCTTGGGTGTATGGACAATACCAGGCAAATGAAACTGTATTCCCCTGGGTGTATAGACAATAACAGAGAAATTAAGTTGTATTCCCCTGGGTGTATAGACAATAACAAACAAATGGAGCTGTATTCCCCTGGGTGTATAGACAATAACAAAGAGAGGGAGCTGTATTCCCCCGATGTGTATGGAAAATAACAAACAAATGAAGCTGTATTCCACCGTGTGTATAGACAATAACAGACGCATGAAGCGTATTACCCTGGGTGAATAGACAATAACAAACAAATGAATCTATTTTGCCCTGGGTGTATAGACAATAACAGACAAATGAATCTATATTCCCCTGGATGCATAGACAATAACAGACGCATGAAGCGTATTACCCTGCGTGAATAGAAAATAAAAAACAAATGAATCTATTTTGCCCTGGGTGTATAGACAATAACAGACAAATGCATCTATATTCTCCTGGATGCATAGACAATAACAAACAAATGAATCTATATTCCCCTGTGTGTATAGACAATAACAAACAAATGAATCTATATTCCACTGGGTGCATAGACAATAACAAACAAATGCATCTATATTCCCCTGGATGCATAGACAATAACAAACAAATGCATCTATATTCCCCTGGATGCATAGACAATAACAAACAAATGAATCTATATTCCCCTGTGTGTATAGACAATAACAAACAAATGAATCTATATTCCCCTGTGTGTATAGACAATAACAAACAAATGCATCTATATTCCCCTGGATGCATAGACAATAACAAACAAATGCATCTATATTCCCCTGGATGCATAGACAATAACAAACAAATGAATCTATATTCCCCTGTCTGTATAGACAATAACAAACAAATGAATCTATATTCCCTAGGCCTGGGTGTATAGACAATAACAGACAAATGAATCTATATTCCCCTGGGTGTATAGATTTGATTTGATTCATTTTTGGTGTTTTAACGCCAATTTCAAAAATATTTCAGCTATATCATGGCGACCAGTTTTAGTGGTGGAGGAAGCCGGAGTGCCCGGCGATAACCACCGACCACAGGCAAGCAACTGGTAAACTTTATCACTGCGGCTGCGAGTCGAGTGCACTTTTTTTGTAAATTTACAAAACCAGGTGCGATCCCACGCCGCATTGGTGATAGGCTTGTTTGAGTTGTTAGATCCAACGATCTAACTCATTGATCCACCCGGGACCTCAGGTGTATAGACAATAACAGACAAATGAAGCTGTATTCCCCTGGGTGTATGGAAAATAACAGACAAATGAAGCTGTATTACCCTGTGCATATGGACAATAACAGACAAATGAAGCTGGATTCCCCTGGGCGTATGATAAATAACAAACAAATGCAGGTGTATTCACCCTGGGTGTATAGACAATAACAAACAAATGGTGCTGCATTCCCCTGGGTGTATAGACAATAACAGACAAATGAAGCTGTATTCTCATGAGTTTATAAACATGAACAAACAAATGAAGCTGTATACCGCTGGGTATATATACAATAACAAACAAATGAAGCTGTATTTCCATGGGTATATAGACAATAACAAACAAATGAAGCTGTATTACCCTGTGCATATGGACAATAACAGAAAAATGAAGCTGGATTCCCCTGGGCGTATGATAAATAACAAACAAATGCAGGTGTATTCCCCTTGGGTGTATGGACAATACCAGGCAAATGAAACTGTATTCCCCTGGGTGTATAGACAATAACAGAGACATTAGGTTGTATTCCCCTGGGTGTATAGACAATAACAAACAGAGAGAGCTGTATTCCCCCGATGTGTATGGAAAATAACAAACAAATGAAGCTGTATTCCACCGTGTGTATAGACAATAACAGACGCATGAAGCGTATTACCTTGGGAGAATAGACAATAACAAACAAATGAATCTATTTTGCCCTGGGTGTATAGACAATAACAGACAAATGAATCTATATTCCCCTGGATGCATAGACAATAACAGACGCATGAAGCGTATTACCTTGCGTGAATAGAAAATAACAAACAAATGAATCTATTTTGCCCTGGGTGTATAGACAATAACAGACAAATGCATCTATATTCCCCTGGATGCATAAACAATAACAAACAAATGAATCTATATTCCCCTGTGTGAATAGACAATAACAGACAAATGAAGCAGGATTCCCCTGGGCGTATGATAAATTACAAACAAATGCAGGTGTATTCCCCCTGGGTGTATGGACAATAACAGGCAAATGAAACTGTATTCTCCTGGGTGTATAGACAATAACAGAGAAATTAGGATGTATTCCCCTGGGTGTATATACAATAACAGAGAAATTAGGTTGTATTCTCCTGAGTGTATAAACATTAACAAACAAATGAAGCTGTATACCCCTGGGTATATAGACAATAACAAACAAAGAAGCTGTATTCCCCTGGGTATATAGACAACAACAAACAAATGAAGCTGTATTACCCTGTGCATATGGACAATAACAGACAAATGAAGCTGGATTCCCCTGGGCGTATGATAAATAACAAACAAATGCAGGTGTATTCCCCCTGGGTGTATAGACAATAACAAACAAATGGTGCTGCATTCCCCTGGGTGTATAAACAATAACAGACAAATGAAGCTGTATTTTCATGAGTTTATAAACATGAACAAACAAATGAAGCTGTATACCCCTGGGTATATATACAATAACAAACAAATGAAGCTGTATTACCCTGTGCATATGGACAATAACAGAAAAATGAAGCTGGATTCCCCTGGGCGTATGATAAATAACAAACAAATGCAGGTGTATTCCCCTTGGGTGTATGGACAATACCAGGCAAATGAAACTGTATTCCCCTGGGTGTATAGACAATAACAGAGAAATTAGGATGTATTCCCCTGGGTGTATAGACAATAACAAAAAAATGGAGCTGTATTCCCCTGGGTGTATAGACAATAACAAACAGAGAGAGCTGTATTCCCCCGATGTGTATGGAAAATAACAAACAAATGAAGCTGTATTCCACGTGTGTATAGACAATAACAGACGCATGAAGCGTATTACCTTGGGTGGATAGACAATAACAAACAAATGAATCTATTTTGCCCTGGGTGTATAGACAATAACAGACAAATGAATCTATATTCCCCTGGATGCATAGACAATAACAGACGCATGAAGCGTATTACCCTGCGTGAATAGAAAATAACAAACAAATGAATCTATTTTGCCCTGGGTGTATAGACAATAACAGACAAATGAATCTATATTCCACTGGGTGCATAGACAATAACAAACAAATGAATCTATATTCCCTAGGCCTGGGTGTATAGACAATAACAGACAAATGAATCTATATTCCCCTGGGTGCATATATTTGAGTTGATTCATTTTTGGTGTTTTAACGCCAATTTCAAAAATATTTCAGCTATATCATGGCGACAAGTTTTAGTGGTGGAGGAAGCGGAGTGCCCGGGGAGAACCACCGACCACAGGCAAGCAACTGGTAAACTTTATCACTTGCGGCTGCGAGTCGAGTGCACTTTTTTTGTAAATTTACAAAGCCAGGAGCGACCTCACGCCGCATTGGTGATAGGCTTGTTTGAGTTGTTAGATCCAACGATCTAACTCATTGATCCACCCGGGACCTCAGGTGTATAGACAATAACAGACAAATGAAGCTGTATTCCCCAGTGTGTATGGAAAATAACAAACAAATGAAGATGCATTCTCCTTAGTGTATAGACAATAACAGACAAATGAAGCTGTATTCCCCAGTGTGTATGGAAAATAACAAACAAGTGAAGATGCATTCTCCTTAGTGTATAGACAATAACAGACAAATGAAACTGTATTCCCCTGGGTGTATGGAAAATAACAAATAAATGGAGCTGCATTCCCCTGGGTGTATGGACAATAACAGACAAATGAAGCCGTATTACCCTGTGCATATGGACAATAACAGACAAATGAAGCTGGATTCCCCTGGGCGTATGATATATAACAAACAAATGCAGGTGTATTCCCCCTGGGTGTATGGACAATAACAGGCAAATGAAGCTGGATTCCCCTGGGTGTATAGAAAATAACAGAGAAATTAGGATGTATTCCCCTGGGTGTATAGACAATAACAGAGAAATTATGTTGTATTCCCCTGGGTGTATAGACAATAACAGAGAAATGGTGCTGCATTCCCCTGGGTGTATAGACAATAACAGGCAAATGAAACTGTATTCTCCTGGGTGTATAGACAATAACAAACAAATGAAGCTGTATTCCCCTGGGTATATTGACAATAACAAACAAATGAAGCTGTATTACCCTGTGCATATGGACAATAACAGACAAATGAAGCTGGATTCCCCTGGGCGTATAATAAATAACAAACAAATGCAGGTGTATTCCCCTTGGGTGTATAGACAATAACAAACAAATGGTGCTGCATTACCCTGGGTTTATAGACAATAACAGACAAATGAAGCTGTATTCTCCTGAGTGTGTAAACATTAACAAACAAATGAAGCTGTATACCCCTGGGCATATAGACAATAACAAACAAATGAAGCTGTATTACCCTGTGCATATGGACAATAACAGACAAATGAAGCTGGATTCCCCTGGGCGTATGATAAATAACAAACAAATGCAGGTGTATTCCCCCTGGGTGTATTGAGAATAACAGGCAAATTAAACTGTATTCCCCTGGGTGTATAGACAATAACAGAGAAATTAGGTTGTATTCCCCTGGGTGTATAGACAATTACAAACAAATGAAGCTGTATTCCCCTGGGTGTATAGACAATAACAAACAGATAGAGCTGTATTCCTTCGATGTGTATGGAAAATAACAAACAAATGAAGCTGTATTCCACCGTGTGTATAGACAATAACAGACGCATGAAGCGTATTACCCTGGGTGAATAGACAATAACAAACAAATGAATATATTTTGCCCTGGGTGTATAGACAATAACAGACAAATGAATCTATATTCCCCTGGATGCATAGACAATAACAGAAGCATGAAGCGTATTACCCTGGGTGAATAGAAAATAACAAACAAATGAATCTATATTCCCCTGGATGCATAGACAATAACAGAAGCATGAAGCGTATTACCCTGGGTGTATAGACAATAACAAACAGATAGAGCTGTATTCCTTCGATGTGTATGGAAAATAACAAACAAATGAAGCTGTATTCCACCGTGTGTATAGACAATAACAGACGCATGAAGCGTATTACCCTGGGTGAATAGACAATAACAAACAAATGAATCTATTTTGTCCTGGGTGTATAGACAATAACAGACAAATGAATCTATATTCCCCTGGATGCATAGACAATAACAAACAAATGAATCTATATTCCCCTGTGTGTATAGACAATAACAAACAAATGAATCTATATTCCCCTGGGTGTATAGACAATAACAGACAAATGAATCTATATTCCCCTGGGTGTATAGATTTGATTTGATTCATTTTTGGTGTTTTAACGCCAATTTCAAGAATATTTCAGCTATATCATGACGACCAGTTTTAGTGGTGGAGGAAGCCGGAGTGCCCGGGGAGAACCACCGACCACAGGCAAGCAACTGGTAAACTTTATCACTTGCGGCTGCGAGTCGAGTGCACTTTTTTTGTAAATTTACAAAGCCAGGTGCGATCACACGCAGCATTGGTGATAGGCTTGTATGAGTTGTTAGATCCAACGATCTAACTCATTGAGCCACCCGGGACCCCAGGTGTATAGGCAATAACAGACAAATGAAGCTGTATTCCCCAGTGTGTATGGAAAATAACAAACGAATGAAGATGCATTCTCCTTAATGTATAGACAATAACAGACAAATGAAACTGTATTCCCCTGGGTGTATGGAAAATAACAAATAAATGGTGCTGCATTCCCCTGGGTGTATGGACAATAACAGACAAATGAAGCTGGATTCCCCTGGGCGTATGATAAATAACAAACAAATGCAGGTGTATTCTCCCTGGGTGTATGGACAATAACAGGCAAATGAAACTGTATTATCCTGGGTGTATAGACAATAACAGAGAAATTAGGATGTATTCCCCTGGGTGTATAGACAATAACAGAGAAATTAGGTTGTATTCCCCTGGATGTATAGACAAAAACAAACAAATCGTGCTGCATTCCCCTGGGTGTATAGACAATAACAGACACATGAAGCTGTATTCTCCTTGATGTATAAACATTAACAAACAAATGAAGCTGTATACCCTTGGGTATATAGACAATAACAAACAAATGAAGCTGTATTCCCCTGGGTATATAGACAATAACAAACAAATGAAGCTGTATTACCCTGTGCATATGGACAATAACAGACAAATGAAGCTGGATTCCCCTGGGCGTATGATAAATAACAAACAAATGCAGGTGTATTCCCCCTGGGTGTATAGACAATAACAAACAAATGGTGCTGCATTCCCCTGGGTGTATACACAATAACAGACAAATGAAGCTGTATTCTCCTGAGTGTATAAACATTAACAAACAAATGAAGCTGTATACCCCTGGGTATGAAGACAATAACAAACAAATGAAGCTGTATTACCCTCTGCATATGGACAATAACAGACAAATGAAGCTGGATTCCCCTGGGCGTATGATAAATAACAAACAAATGCACGTGTATTCCCCCTGGGTGTATGGACAATAACAGGCAAATGAAACTGAATTCCCCTGGGTGTATAGACAATAACAGAGAAATTAGGTTGTATTCCCCTGGGTGTGTAGACAATAACAAACAGATAGAGCTTTATTCCCCTGATGTGAATGGAAAATAACAAACAAATGAAGCTGTATTCCCCAGTGTGTATGGAAAATAACAAACAAATGAAGATGCATTCTCCTTAGTGTATAGACAATAACAGACAAATGCATCTATATTCCCCTGGGTGTATGGAAAATAACAAATAAATGGAGCTGCATTCCCCTGGGTGTATGGACAATAACAGACAAATGAAGCTGTATTCCCCTGTGCATATGGAAAATAACAGACAAATGAAGCTGGATTCCCCTGGGTGTATGATAAATAACAAACAAATGCAGGGGTTTTCCCCCTGGGTGTATGGACAATAACAGGCAAATGAAACTGTATTCTCCTGGGTGTATAGACAATAACAGAGAAATTAGGATGTATGCCCCAGGGTGTATAGACAATAACAGAGAAATTAGGTTGTATTCCCCTGGGTGTATAGACAATAACAAACAAATGGTGCTACATTCCCCTGGGTGTATAGACAATAACAAACAAATGAATCTACATTCCCCTGGGTGTATAGACAATAACAAACAAATGAATCTATATTCCCCTGGGTGTATAGACAATAACAGACATTGAATCTATATTCCCCTGGGTGAATAGATTTGATTTGATTCATTTTTGGTGTTTTAACGCCAATTTCAAGAATATTTCAGTTATATCATGGCGACCAGTCTTAGTGGTTGAGGAAGCCGGAGTGCCCGGGGAGAACCACCGACCATAGGCAAGCAACTGGTAAACTTTATCACTTGGGGCTGCGAGTCGAGTGCACTTTTTTTGGTAAATTTACAACGCCGGGTTCGATCCCACTCCGCATTGGTGATAGCCTTCTATGAGTTTTTAGATCCAACGATCTAACTCATTGAGCCACCCGGGACAACAGGTGTATAGACAATAATAGACAAATGAATCTATATTCCCCAGTGTGTATGGAAAATAACAAACAAATGAAGATGTATTCTCCGTAGTGTATAGAGAATAACAGACAAATGAAGCTGTATTCTCACGAGTGTATAAACATTAAGAAACAAATGAAGCTGTATACCCCTGGGTATACAGACAATAACAAAGAAATGGAGCTGTATTCCCCTGGGTATATAGACAATAACAAACAAATGAAGCTGTATTACCCTGTGCATATGGACAATAACGGACAAATGAAGCTGGATTCCCCTGGGCGTATGATACATATCAAACAAATGCAGGTGTATTCCCCCTGGGTGTATGGACAATAACAGGCAAATTAAACTGTATTCCCCTGGGTGTATAGACAATAACAGAGAAATTAGGTTGTATTCCCCTGGATGTATAGACAATAACAAACAAATGAAACTGTATTCCCCTGGGTGTATAGACAATAACAAACAGATAGAGCTGTATTCCCCCGATGTGTATGGAAAATAACAAACAAATGAAGCTGTATTCCACCGTGTGTATAGACAATAACAGACAAATGAAGCTGTATTCCACTGGGTGTATAGACAATAACAGACTCATGAAGCGTATTTCCCTGGGTGAATAGACAATAACAAACAAATGAATACATTTTGCCCTGGGTGTATAGACAATAACAGACAAATGAATCTATATTCTCCTGGATGCATAGACAATAACAAACGCATGAAGCTTATTACCCTGGGTGAATAGACAATAACAAACAAATGAATCTCTTTTGCCCTGGGTGTATAGACAATAACAGACAAACGAATCTATATTCCCCTGGGTGTATAGATTTGATTTGATTGATTGTTGGTGTTTTAACGCCAATTTCAAGAATATTTCAGTTATATCATGGCGACCAGTTTTAGTGGTGGAGGAAGCCGGAGTGCCCGGGGAGAACCACCGACCACAGGAAGCAACTGGTAAACTTTATAACTTGCGGCTGCGAGTCGAGTGCACTTTTTTTGTAAATTTACAAAGCCAGGTGCGATCCCACGCCGCATTGGTGATAGGCTTGTATGAGTTGTTAAATCCAACGATCTAACTCATTGAGCCACCCGGGACCCCAGGTGTATAGACAATAACAGACAAATGAAGATGCATTCTCCTTAGTGTATAGACAATAACAGACAAATGAAGCTGTATTCCCCAGTGTGTATGGAAAATAACAAACAAATGAAGATGCATTCTCCTTAGTGTATAGACAATAACAGACAAATGAAGCTGTATTCCCCTGTGTGTATGGAAAATAACAAACAAATGAAGATGTATTCTCCGTAGTGTATAGAGAATAACAGACAAATGAAACTGTATTCCCCTGGGTGTATGGAAAATAACAAATAAATGGAGCTGCATTCCCCTGGGTGTATGGACAATAACAGACAAATGAAGCTGTATTACCCTGTGCATATGGACAATAACAGACAAATGAAGCTGGATTCCCCTGGGTGTATGATAAATAACAAACAAATGCAGGTGTATTCCCCTGGGTGTGTGGACAATAACAGGCAAACGAAACTATATTCCCCTGGGTGCATAGACAATAACAGAGAAATTATGATGTATTCCCCTGGGTGTATAGACAATAACAAAGAAATGAAACTGTATTCCCCTGGGTGTATAGACAATAACAGACAAATGAATTTATTTTGCCCTGGGTGTATAGATTTGATTTGATTGATTGTTGGTGTTTTAACGCCAATTTCAAGAATATTTCAGTTATATCATGGCGACCAGTTTTAGGGGTGGAGGAAGCCGGAGTGCCCGGGAGAACCACCGACCATAGGCAAGCAACTGGTAAACTTTATCACTTGCGGCTGCGAGTCGAGTGCACTTTTTTTGGTAAATTTACAACGCCGGGTGTGATCCCACTCCGCATTGGTGATAGCCTTGTATGAGTTGTTAGATCCAACGATCTAACTCATTGAGCCACCCGGGACCCCAGGTGTATAGACAATAATAGACAAATGAAGCTATATTCCCCAGTGTGTATGGAAAATAACAAACAAATGAAGATGCATTCTCCTTAGTGTATAGACAATAACAGACAAATGAAGCTGTATTCTCCTGGGTATATAAACATTAACAAACAAATGAAGCTGTATACCCCTGGGTATATAGACAATAACAAACAAATGAAGCTGTATTCCCTTGGGTGTATGGACAATAACAGACAAATGAAGCTGGATTCTCCTGGGCGTATGATAAATAACAAACAAATGCAGGTGTATTCCCCTTGGGTGTATGGACAATAACAGACAAATGAAACTGTATTCCCCTGGGTGTATGGAAAATAACAAATAAATGGAGCTGCATTCCCCTGGGTGTATGGACAATAACAGACAAATGAAGCTGGATTCCCCTGGGCGTATGATAAATAACAAACAAATGCAGGTGTATTACCCTGGGTGTATGGACAATAACAGGCAAACGAAACTGTATTCCCCTGGGTGTATAGACAATAACAGAGAAATTATGATGTATTCCCCTGTGTGTATAGACAATAACAGAGAAATTAGGTTGTATTCCCCTGGGTGTATAGACAATAACAAACAAATCAAACTGTATTCCCCTGGGTGTATAGACAATAATAGACAAATGAATTTATATTGCCCCGGGTGTATAGATTTGATTTGATTGATTGTTGGTGTTTTAACGCCAATTTCAAGAATATTTCAGTTATATCATGGTGACCATTTTTAGTGGTGGAGGAAGCCGGAGTGCCCGGGGATAACCACCGACTATAGGCAAGCAACTGGTAAACTTTATCACTTGCGGCTGCGAGTCGAGTGCACTTTTTTTGGTAAATTTACAACGCCGGGTGCGATCCAACTCCGCATTGGTGATAGCCTTGTATGAGTTGTTAGATCCAACGATTTAACTCATTGAGCCACCCGGGACCCCAGGTGTATAGACAATAATAGACAAATGAAGCTATATTCCCCAGTGTGTATGGAAAATAACAAACAAATGAAGATGCATTCTCCTTAGTGTATAGACAATAACAGACAAATGAAGCTGTATTCCCCTTGGTGTATGGAAAATAATTTAAAAAAATGGAGCTGCATTCCCCTGGGTGTATATTCAATAACAGACAAATGAAGCTGTATTCTCCTGGGTGTATAAACATTAACAAACAAATGAAGCTGTATACCCCTGGGTATATAGACAATAACAAACAAATGAAGCTGTATTCCCCTGGGTGTATGGACAATAACAGACAAATGAAGCTGTATTACCCTGTGCATAAGGACAATAACAGACAAATGAAGCTGGATTCCCCTGGGCGTATGATAAATAACAAACAAATGCAGGTGTATTCCCCTGGGTGTATGGACAATAACAGGCAAACGAAACTGTATTCCCCTGGGTGTATAGACAATAACAGAGAAATTAGCTTGTATTCCCCCCTGGTGAATAGACAATAAAAAACAAATGGAGCTGTATTCCCCTGGGTGTATAGACAATAACAAAAAGATAGAGCTGTATTCCCCCGATGTGTAATGAAAATAACTAACAAATGAAGCTGTATTCCACCGTGTTTATAGACAATAACAGACAAATGAAGCGGTATTCCCCTGGGTGTATATACAATAACAGACGCATGAAGCGTATTACCCTGGGTGAATAGACAATAACAAACAAATGAATCTATTTTGCCCTGGGTGTATAGACAATAACAGACAAATGAATCTATATTCCCCTGGATGCATAGACAATAACAGACACATGAAGCATATTACCCTGGGTGAATAGACAATAACAAACAAATGAATCTATTTTGCCCTGGGTGTATAGACAATAACAGACAAATGAATCTATATTCCCCTGGATGCATAGACAATAACAAACAAATGAATCTACATTCCCCTGGGTGTATAGACAATAACAGACATTGAATCTATATTCCCCTGGGTGAATAGATTTGATTTGATTCATATTTGGTGTTTTAACGCCAATTTCAAGAATATTTCAGCTATATCATGGCGACCAGTTTTAGTGGTGGAGGAAGCCGGAGTGCCCGCGGAGAACCACCGACCACAGGCAAGCAACTGGGAAACTTTATCACTTGCAGCTGCGAGTCGAGTGCACATTTTTTGTAAATTTACAAAGCCAGGTGCGATCCCACGCCGCATTGGTGATAGGCTTGTATGAGTTGTTAGATCCAACGATCTAACTCATTGAGCCATCCGGGACACCAGGTGTATATACAATAACAAACAGATGAAGATGCATTCTCCTTAGTGAATAGACAATAACAGACAAATGAAGCTGTATTCCCCTGGGTGTATGGAAAATAACAAATAAATGGAGCTGGATTCCCCTGGGCGAATGCAGGTGTATTCCCCTTGGGTGTATGGACAATAACAGGCAAATGAAACTGTATTCTCCTGGGTTTATAGAGAATAACAGAGAAATTAGGATGTATTCCCTGGGTGTACAGACAATAACAGAGAAATTAGGTTGTATTCCCCTGGGTGTATAGACAATAACAAACAAATGAAACTGTATTCCCCTGGGTGTATAGACAATAACAGACAAATGAATTTATATTGCCCTGGGTGTATAGATTTGATTTGATTGATTTTTGGTGTTTTAAAACCAATTTCAAGAGTATTTCAGTTATATCATGGCGACCAGTTTTAGTGGTGGAGGAAGCCGGAGTGCCCGGGGAGAACCACCGACCATAGGCAAGCAACTTTTAAACTTTATCACTTGCGACACCGAGTCGAGTGCACTTTTTTTGGTAAATTTACAACGGCTGGTGCGATCCCACTCCGCATTGGTGATAGCCTTGTATGAGTTGTAAGATCCAACGATCTAACTCATTGAGCCACCCGGGACCCCAGGTGCATAGACAATAATAGACAAATGAAGCTATATTCCCCAGTGTGTATGGAAAATAACAAACAAATGAAGATGCATTTTCCTTAGTGTATAGACAATAACAGACAAATGAAGCTGTATTCCCCTGGGTGTTTGGACAATAACAAACAAATGGAGCTGCATTCCCCTGGGTGTATAGACAATAACAGACAAATGAAGCTGTATTCTCCTGGGTGTATAAACATTAACAAACAAATGAAGCTGTATACCCCCTGGGTATATAGACAATAACAAACAAATGAAGCTGTATTCCCCTGGGTGTACGGACAATAACAGAGAAATTAGGTTGTATTCCCCTGGGTGTATAGACAATAACAAACAAATGAAGCTGTATTGCCCTGGGTGTATTGACAATAACAAACAGATAGAGCTGTATTCCCCTATGTGTATGGAAAATAACAAGCAAATGAAGCTGTATTCCACCGGGTGTATAGAAAATAACAGACAAATGAAGCTGTACTACCCTGGGTGTATGGACAATAACAAACAAATGGAGCTGTATTCCTCTGTGTGGATGGAAAATAACAAACAAATGAAGCTATATTACCTAGGGTGTATTGAAAATAACAAACAAAATGAAGCTGTATTCCACTGGATGCATAGACAATAACAGACAAAAGAAGGTGTATTACCCTGTGTGTATCGAAAATAACAAGCAATTGGAGTTGTAATCCCCTGGGTGTATGAACAATAAGAACAAATGAAGCTGTATTACCCTGGGTGTATAGACAATAACAGCCAAATTAAGCTTAATTCCCCTGCCTGGGTGTATGGAAAATAACAATAAATGAAGCGTATTACCCTGGGTGTATAGACGATAACAAACAAATGGAGATGTATACCCCTGGGTGTATGGACAATAACAAACAAAAGAAGCTGTATAGTCTTGTGTGCATGGAAAATAACTAACAAATGAAGGTGTATTTCCCTGGGTGTAGCGAAAAAAACAAACAAATGAAGCAATATTTCCCTGGGTGTATAGACAATAGCAGAGAAATGAAGCTGTATTACCCTAGGTGTATAAACAATAACAAACAGATAGAGCTGTATTCCCCTATGTGTATGGAAAATAACAAACAAATAAAGCTGTGTTCCCTCGGTTGTATAGACAATAACAGACAAATGAAGCTGTATTAGTCTGGGTGTATAGACAATAACAAAAAATGAAGCTGTATTACCCTGGGTGTAATGACACTAACAGACAAATGAAGCTGTATTCCCCTGGTTGTATAGACTATAACAGATAAATGAAGCTGAATTCCCCTGGGTGTATGATAAATAACAAACAAATGGAGCTGTATTGCCATGGATGCATGGACAATAACGAACACATGAAGCAGTATTCCCCTGGGTAGAAACACAATAACAAACTAATGAAGTTGTATTCCCTTGGGTGTATGGAAAATAACAGACAAATGAAGCTGTATTCCCCTGGGTGTATAGACAATAACAGACGCATGAAGCGTATTACCCTGGTTGTATAGACAATAACAAACAAATGAATTTATTTTCCCCTGGGTGTATAGACAATAACAGACAAATGAATCTATATTCCCCTGGGTGTATAGATTTGATTTGATTGATTCTTGGTGTTTTAACGCCAATTTCAAGAATATTTCAGCTATAACATGGCGACCAGTTTTAGTGGTGGAGGAAGCCGGAGTGCCCGGGGAGAACCACCGACCACAGGCAAGCAACTGGTAAACTTTATCACTTGCGAATGCGAGTCGAATGCACTTTTTTTTTGGGTAAATTTACAAAGCCAGGTACGATCCCACGCCGCATTGGTGATAGGCTTGTATGAGTTGTTAGATCCAACGATCTAACTCATTGAGCCACCCGTGACCCCAGGTGCAGAGACAATAACAGACAAATGAAGCTGTATTCCCCAGTGTGTATGGAAAATAACAAACAAATGAAGATGCATTCTCCTTAGTGTATAGACAATAACAGACAAATGAAGCTGCATTTCCCTAGGTGTATTGAAAAAAAACAAATAAATGGAGCTGCATTCCCTGGGTGTATGGACAATAACAGACAAATGAAGCTGTATTATCCTGTGCATATGGACAATAACAGACAAATGAAGCTGGATTCCCCTGGGCGTATGATAAATAACAAACAAATGCAGGTGTATTCCCCCTGGGTGTATGGACAATAACAGGCAAATGAAACTGTATTCTTCTGGGTGTATAGACAATAACAGGGGAATTAGGTTGTATTCCCCTGGGTGTATAGACAATAACAAACAAATGAAGCTGTATTCCCCTGGGTGCATTGACAATAACAGAGAAATTAGGTTGTATTACCCTGGGTGTATAGACAATAACAAACAAATGAAACTGTATTCCCCTGGGTGTATAGACAATAACAGAGAAATTAAGTTGTATTCTCCTGGGTGCATAGACAATAACAAACAAATGAAGCTGTATTCCTCTGGGTGTATAGACAATAACAAACAGATAGAGCTGTATTCCCCTATGTGTATGGAAAATAAAAAACAAATGAAGCTGTATTCCACCGGCTGTATAGACAATAACAGACAAATGAAGCTGTACTACCCTGGGTGTATAGACAATAACAAAAAATGAAGGTGTATTACCCTAGGTGTAATAACACTAACAGACAAATGAAGCTGAATTCCCCTATGTGTATGGACAATAACAAACAACTGAAGCTATATTCCCATGGGTGCATAGACAATAACAGACAAATGAAGCTGTATTTCCCTGGGTGTATGGAAAATAACAGACGAATGAAGCTGTATTTCCCGGTGTGTATGGACAATAACAGACAAATGCAGCTGTATTACACTGGATTTATGATAAATAACAAACAAATGAAGCTGTATTACCCTGGGTGTATTGACAATAACAGACAAATGAAGCTGTATTCCCCTGGGTGTATGATAAATAACAAACAAATGAAGCTGTATTACCCTGGGTGTATCGACAATAACAGACAAATGAAGCTGTATTCCCCTGGGTGTATGGAAAATAACAGACAAATGAAGCTGTATTTCCCTGTGTGTATGGAAAATAACTAACAAATGGAGCTGTATTACCATAGGTGTATTGAAAATAACAGACAAGTGGAGCTGTATTCCCCTGGGTGCATAGACAATAAAATACAAATGAAGCTGTGTTCGTTTGGCTGTGTGGCAAATATCAAAGAAATGATACTTTATCCCCCTGTGTGCATGGAAAATGATACATAAGAAGTTAGTAGTTGCACATGTAGCTAATTATTGTGGAAATACCTTCTGCTCCATGACAAAAGAACAGTAAATACCAAATGAGCCACCATTGACAAGACTTCTCCAACATGGCTTTCTCTTTCAGTCTGTCATTCATTTTTTTCTGAAATTATAAATGTAACCTGTAAATATTATAAAGCCAATTGATGTTGCCGATTATAATTTAATCTCTCCGATTCCGCTTTTGGAAAACGTTCGTGGGAACAGGATATTCAAAACCTTCTGGTTTACCTTAAAGCTTTTCATGTGTTGTGTTGCTCAAGCTTTTGTTCTTCGTTCGCTTGTTTTACCTTTGTGTGTGACAGTGTACTGTTTTTTATCATTCCTTCAGACTTGGATAATTACAATTTTTACTAAATTGTATTGGAGGAGTGACAATTTTTATTTAATTGTATTGGAGGAGTGACAATTTGTATTGAATTGTATTGGAAGAGTTACAATTTTTATTTAATTGTATTGGAGGAGTGCCAATTTGTATTTAATTGTATTGGAGGAGTGACAATTTCTATTTAATTGTATTGGAAGAGTGACAATGTTTTTTAAATTGTATTGGAGGAGTGGAAATTGTTATTTAATTGTATCAGAGAAGTAACCATTTTTATTTCATTGTATTGGAGGAGTGACAATTTATATTTAATTGTATTGGAGAAGCGCCCATTTGTATTTAATTGTATTGGAGGAGTGACCATTTTTATTTAATTGTATTGGAGCAGTGCCAATTTGTATTTAATTGTATGGGAGGAGTGACAATTTTTTTAATTCTATTGGAGGAGTGACAATTGTTATTTAATTGTATTGGAGGAGTGACAATTTTGGAGGACAGTGTACTGTTTTTTATCAGTCCTTCAGATTTGGATAGTTACAATTTTTACTTCATTGTATTGGAGGAGTGACCATTTATATTTAATTGTATTAGAGAAGGGACAATTTTTATTTCATTGTATTGGGGGAGTGACAATTTATATTTAATTATATTGGAGGAGTGACAATTTTTATTTAATTGTATTGGAGAAGTGACAATTTTGATCGTCAACAGTCAATATGAATGATGAATGAGATTAATGAGATGAATAGATAAATATGATATTTAATGCAACAAATATTCAAACAACATCTAAAACATTAAATACAAAAATATCAGCCGTGACACGGACCCCTACCAGAACAAAAATTCGTCCCGAATTTCAAATGTATTCAAGTAAGAGATAATCTATAATGGACGGCAATGCCTCATTTTCAAGGACATGCTATAAATTATCTACATTTAATTTACCGTTCCGGTAAGTAATGGTAAAATCAGTCTGCAAGTGAAGCCACCCAACGCTGCGAAGTCGCGTCAAGTTTCGCCTTACCCAAAACATACGTTAAGGGATTGTTGTCGGTCTTAACTTCCAATCTAGCCCCAATCAAATAATCACTGAATTTATCAGTTACCGCTCATTTCAAAGCTAAAAACTCGCGTTTGTGAGCCGGGTATAATTTCTCAGAACCTCTCAATCCTCGACTTGCGTAAGTTATAACGCGATCTACTCCGTCCCTGTTTTGATATAAGACGGGGCCTAAACCGTCACCACTCGCGTCGGTATGTATCTTAAATGGCATCGAATAATCAGCATAAGCTAATAACGGAGGTGAAGTCAATTTTTCAATAATGATAACTCGTGCTTTCTATTGACACTCACCCCTAAATCCACGGTACGGACTTGATTGATTTCCCTTTTGAACAACCTTTTCCATTATTATAGGCCAAGTTCGAATGGGACCCGGGATCGAACTCGCGTTACTCGGGTTCCATATGAACCACCCGGGAAAGTGTTACAAATAGAAACAATGACGCAATTGAACTTTTGACCTTGTAACTCTTCTAACCCAGCGTCGACCTAGGGTTATTCGAGATCCAAGATGGCGTCAGGGGGAAACGATGCAGAATTGCAAGTTTGTATTTTGATCATTTTAGACTTGAATTGTCAAATTTAACATTGATCACATGTTTTTGTTCATTTCAATACTTTTTTATGATTTTGCTTTTGATTGCTGTGTCAATCTCGGATGAGGAAGGGAAAATCATCGTCTTATGGGCCAAATACATTGTATGTACCATGGTACATGTGTTTACGTTTCTACACGGGAGAGACTTTTCAAACTTTTAATTGTCTTAAACAAGCAGAAAATCATACACGATTTGAATCGAGTAAGCAGGAGCATATTGATATATAATGTACAGATTTTCTCCCCATGTTCGTGGTCAATGATTAATGTTAGATTAATGCTGGGAGTTACTCGAGATCGCACAACAGCTTCCAAATGGAAAGTTGCGCGCGCATCCAATTAATAGTAGTATGATGTCACCCAACCCAACACCAGTGTTCCTATTGGGTTCCAACCGAACTTGGCCATTGATGAGGTGTTCGACAAGGAGACCATTCAAAGGCTTTACTATTTTTCCGTAATCTTTTACGAACTTCCCATAATATGACGTAAAACCGAGAAATTTCCGCAACTCCTTTACATTTGTAATCTCCGGTCAGTTTTTGACAGCTTCGATGTTCTCTTCGTCTGGCGTATACCTTCCTCTGAAACAACAAAACCTTAAATATTTAACTTCAGTTTTAAAAAATTCACATTTGCTGCCTTTCAGTTTTAGCCCATTTTCTTTTAGCCGACGGAATACTGCGTCTATCCGATCAAAATGCTCGTCTATCGTTTTCGAAAATATTATGACGTCATTTAAGAAGACTAAGCATTCCCGAAGATGCATTTCGCCAATGCATTTCTCCACGAGTCTCTGAAAACACGCTACCGCGTTAGTAAGTCCAAAAGCGAGTCGGTTACATTCGTAGAAGCCTAGAGGACCAAGAGAAAAGCCGGTTTTGTGCTTATCGCTTTCTGTAATACCACATTGCCAATACGCTGAACGTAAGTAAATTTTGCTGAAATAATTAGCTCCCGAAAGACAATCTATAGTCTCGTCAACCCTCAGTAATGGGTATGCGTCCCTTACAGTGATGCGGTTAAGACGACGAAAGTCTATGCACATACGCAACGAATTTTCCTTTTTCCGAACGAGAACAACATTACTAGAATATGGACTCATAGATTCACGGATTGCACCGGATTCGAGCATATCACGGAGGTGTTTGCGGACCTCATTGAACATTGAAGGAGGTATTCGTCGGTATGATACCTTAAACGGAGTTTCGTCGGTCAATTTTATCTCGTGTTCGACCAAATTAGTAAATACGAGATCTGTTGGACCCGTGGAAAAAATTGGTCGAGTATTAATTTCCGATGGTAACCCGTCATCCATCTTAATACCTAATGCTTTCATCTCGGAATCGATTATTTCATTTTCGATCTGAACCGCGGAATCGTTTTCTTGAAGAGGGTTAATATGCCTTACAACTTTCAATTAATTCAAACCACACAGTATGGATTTCGGTTTGATTTCAACAACCTTAGCAGTCGTGTTATAAATCCTAACAGGTAATCGATTTTTCCATTCTTTCTTCAACTCAACAACTCTTGGGCATACTGAAATTTGGTTTGAAAAAGACATATACAGTTTTAATTGTCATAGGCAAAAGTTTCACTGTCCGCTTGTTGGTAGAATGGACAAACCTAGTATCTGTACAAAGTGACGACATAGCCACGTTCCAACTAGAAGGAACTTTGTTATGTGAATGTTTAGCATCGTTGCACAAGTTCAAAACATTCGTACCAATTACTATCGGTACCTTCTCATTGTAATCTGTTCTAGAAACTACTAATAATGGGACATGGAATGCCTTCTCAAAGAAGAAAATTTTCAAATCTACCTCTACATAACCCAAGTAAGGTATATGTGCACCACTAGCTACATTAATGGAAAGCATGAAGTTATCTAACTGAAGAATCTCAAGTGTAGGGTTGAATGCTCTAACCATTTTGTCTGATATAGTGGAAATCTAAGCCACTATCTAAAAGTGCATTGCACCTTGTGCCATTAATAAATACTCCTGTCTCATTAGCGTTGCCAACGATTCTTTCATATACATCAGAATTAGGGCTATTGCCAGTAGCATGAGAGTCTCCTAATTGCCCTTCATAAGAGATTCCTACCTGTTTAATTTCTTACCTTGACCTTGACCATATTGACTCTGATTTCTGTTTTGACCTTGATCTTGACCTTATTGACCCTGATTTTTATTCTGATCTTGACCATATTGACCTCTATTCTGACCTTGACCTCTATTCTGACCCATATGACCATTCCAACGTCGGCGTGGGTTACCTCTGTTAAAACCTTGATTATAAGATCCTCTTCCAGAACTGTTCTGCTTAGAATCGCCTTTGACCTTTAATTCTCTTAATTCAGTTTCCATAGAATCTATGCGCTTATTGAACGCATCTAGTTTTTTCAATACTTCAGCAAGTTTCTGGGATTCAAGAGAAATATAATTTTGTTGAACAGTTGGGGTGTTAATGGCATTATTTGCCGATGAATTTGATAAATCTAACTCAATTGCTCGTATTTCTCTTCTCAAAGTGTCAAAATCTTTAACAGTGTCGTATTTATGCCGACATGCATTTCGTAAGAGTGGGTCTTACAAACCAGACCAGAACTTTGACCTTAACATTCCATCTCTATAGGACGGACTTATATGACCCTTCTCAATCGCGGATTGTAAGATGGATTCCAACTTCATTCCATAATCAGCAACTGTTTGGTTTGACTTGCTTTTCCATATAAAACATCTGTAAAAGTGCCTCACTACTATGAACATTCCCAAAAACTCCCTCTAATTTATCTAAAATTTGCGAAGGGGTAGCATTTTCAGACAATGTCAAAAGTAGGTTCCCAGTTGGTCCCTTTAGGTGGTTACCAATTGACTGAAGAATTACAACATCCAAATAATTTCCCTCCCTAGTGATACATTTCACTTCAAACTTCCACACTTCGAATGTGGTTTAACCCTTCTGGTTCCCTGAAAATGTTGGGATTCTGGGTCTCTGTACAGTTGACGTCTGAATATTTGACGTGTTCAATGCGCCAAACAAAGTTTTAGCAGTGGTTAACCTACTTTTTCTAGAAGGTGTTGGGGGTGGTATCTTGCTAAGATCTAGATCTAATTTTGACGGGGGTGGTGGTCTACTAGGGCCCTGGTCAAATTCAACCTTTATCCTTGGATTAGGAGAGCTATGCTTCCGTAGCATTTGATATTCATCATCAGTAACAACTTTATAACTTGTTTGTTCTTGCAAAAACTTGACCATTTTGTCAATATCAACTTATTCAATTTTCTCCCCTTGCTGTTTTGATTCTGACTGATCTAATTTTTCAGCCATTATGAAACAAATTCTAAGTACACAGAACAAAAACACAACTTCAATTCTCAAACTAATTACAACAAGTCAACATGCAATGATAAATGAAATGAACATGAATGAATGAATGATCTCACCATAAATGAATTCTATCTTTGTCAGTTATTAGATACGTGCCATGGAACTGCAGCATTCATGCATGCAAAACCACTGACAGATATAGAAAAATATTACCAACCGAGAAACACACAATACAAACTAAGAAAAATATTCAACAATTCAATATTTTTTTTTTCAAATGAAATATTTTCTTTCTCAAAATTTACTGTCAATAAAAATTATTTTATTAATAATACTGTTATATAAAGTTTTTTTCAAGTCGACTTCGTCAAGCGGCAATAATTGTTCGGTCTACATGTAGCTATGTAGAGCGGATCCATAAATACAATGACAAGTATGCGCAATGCACAAGAAAGTAACTTCTTTTGTTGTGTCGGCTATGAAACACATGTGATAATTTTCAATTCATTTTGCAGCGCTGTTTTATTTCAAATACGATTCTATATACTCGCTATCGAACTTCAATTGCTTCGAAATTCAAGTATTAAAATACACACTATCAAATCATATGCAAATACATAAATAAACTTGTACCACAACTAGTTGACCCACTTTGACCTCTACAGGTATGCTGAAGGTCATACACAACTGGTATCGATCCTATGAATGATGATACGGACGAGTACTTTTCATCAAACCGTTATAACATGTTGTTTGTCGATGATAACTAAAGATGAAATAAATCGTACATGTCGTAGGGCCAAACTAATGATGAAATTTCATCGAAATTTCCAATTAAAGGTGAAAATAAGACACTATGTCGATGAGCCAAACTAATGCTGAACGGACAAGTAAATTTTATAAATTTATGCAGAAAAGGGCATTTCGTTGGAGCCTCCAAATTTGTCGCCGGGGAATTTGTACATGGCTATATATAACTTTTCCTCATATGCGATGAATGAAAATATTAAATACTGCCCATATTTATTCTGCAAATACAGCTTTGGGTTTAACCAACAACTAGTGTCAACGCCTTATTACAGAATGACGATACTCAAGTACATTTGTATATAACTGGATTTGGCGGGAAAACACAAGTACATGCAGGAAAGGTTTGTTCGATATATTAATAGTGCAACGATACATGTCATCGTCAACAGTCAATATGAATGATGAATGAGATTAATCAGATATTTAATGCAAATAACAAATATTCAAACAACATATAAAACATTTAATACAAAAATATCTGCTGCGACATATTGGAGGAGTAACAATTGTTATTTAAGTGTATTGGAGGAGTGCCAATTTTTATTTAATTGTATTGGAAGAATGACAATTTTTATTTAATTGCATTGGAGAGTCACAATTTTTACTTAATTGTATTGGAGGAGTGACAATTTTTACTTAATTGTATTGGAGGAGTGACAATTTTTATTTAATTGTATTGGAGGAGTGACCATTTTTATTTTATTGTATTGGAGGAGTGACAATTTTTATTTAATTGTATTGGAGGAGGAACAATTTTTATTTAATTGTATTGGAGGAGTGACAATTTTTATTTAATTGTATTGGAGGAGTGACATTTTTAATTATATGTAATGTATATATATAACATCTCATTTATTGGAAGAGATACATTACGAAAATCAAATATTGATTTTATTGAAATTTCATGTCCTCCCATGAAAAGGCAAACCATTTTCTGCATCAGTGATGCTTAGTAGTTAAATCTTATAATGTTGATATATTGCTTCAACAATTATGCACAATGAGCGGTGATTGTTCATTTTGTTGATATTGGTGGAATTGATGACCATCACTACTTAAACTTTTCTTTTCATAACATAGTATATATGTATAAATAAATAATGATATATACTATACAAATTAATAAATTAAACTCCTGGATGTGATATTGAAGTAATTCTAAAATGAACAACCCACCATACCCGCTGGCCGCAATGTCAGAACAGCTCCAACATTCAAATATAAAAATTGTAGAAAGAGGTAAATGTATACCCCTTAACATACAAATGTATGCCGCTCAGTAACAAAATACTTTACCTCTTCGGCGAGAAAAATCCAGTGGTTCCATAGTCTTGTATGGTAATCATTTGTGTGAATCCGTTGTTAATAAACCACTCTCATTTTTATCTTCGGACCATTCATGTCATACTTAGTCAAGACAAACAAAACACATTTCTCTATTTATGTCCGTACACAGGTAATGTCCGTTGTCCACAACGTAAATCGCACCATAAGAATGAAACAAAAGAAATCAAAGTATGGATTTTGCCAACCTAGTCAATAACGTCTCATATTTCAAAAACAAAGGGTGGATTTTTAAACTATAATCTATTTCAAAATCCTATTCAATACAAATATTTAAAGATGATAATAAAAACGTATTACTAAAATTATTGAAAAAAACCCCGCTTTTTAGCATAAACAATGAATAAAATTATTGCACAGTTATGAATTATAATATAATGTACGATGGCAGCAATTGAAAAAAGTCTGTACTTCCGGTGTAGTGTGATTTCTGTTGTACTACTTTTAATCTTAAAATTTCTCAAAGTTGTTAATATATGTTCATTAAAAATATTTAAACATTTATTTTTCGGTTAACCTCCTGCTATGGCGTACAGATTAATTTCCGCTCAATTTAAAGTTTCCTCAAGCAAAAATACCATTCCTAAAGCTATCAGTAAATAGATAATAAATTAAATATACTGTGAACATATATGCATTAATATACAAAATTAATCTTGCAATATTATTTCAACAGCAGTATGGAACTATATGTACATTCAAAAGGAAACACAACCGTTTTAAACTATTGAAAGGAATAAAGTCATTTATTATTCATATTAAATATGCATATATTTTATCGCCAAGTAAACATTTTACAAGTAACCAAATGTAGAAACAGACTATAACTATTTCGTTTCTTCCATTCCCCCCTTTTGTTTCGCTAAAGTACAAAATTTGTGTTTGTCAAACTGAACGGGCCTTATAAAAGGTTTAAAGGTTGAATATGTGAGACAAGAACAGGTTTAATAATATATGTCTTTTTGATTTTATCATATATATTTGTGCATTCTTTTAAATCCCAGCGTGACGCACACACAACGGAACAATTGTTTTACAGAAAATATGAATTGCTTAACAAAATTATTTAAGTAAAATAGAACTACTAAATTGTATTTTAAATC
>MJUT01000644.1:367082-384743 GCA_002080005.1 Gigantidas platifrons
GTGGTTTTCTCCGGGTACCCCGGTTTACACCACCAATAAAACTGACCGCCATGATATAACTGAAATATTGTTGAAAGTGGCATTAAACACCATAAACCAAACCAGGTCATTTACTTGGGGTTTTTCACGAGCTAATGTCAAAAGTACACCTATCATTACACATTGCACAACGTCAAAGAGCGTTAGACTATAGATACTACATCTATGGTTAACAATACATCACTGATATAGATTAAGGAATATCAGAAGTGCATGATTTCTTTGTATTTTTATTGATGTGTAAAAGCGTTAGGCACAGTATTTTTGCGTGATTGATTATACTCCAGTAAGCGCCTATACTGCACCCTAAATAAAAACATATTACAATCAATGTATTTATAATAATATTTTTACATTATTAAATACAAGGTATTTTAAACATTGCTACCGTGCGTCGCTACAAGTTTATTTTGTGAAATCCGAGAATAGTTCCAGAAGTGGGTGTGGTGTCATGGTTGTTCGATTTGACCAAGCCAGAATTCACGTGTCACCCTTTTCAATATTCAATTTCGCGTTCTAAATAAAGTGAAAGTAAAATATAAGTACATGTACATGTATTCAAAATTAATTATTCATTTTCCTTCTATTGACTGAATACTGCTGATGGTTCTCATGGTCCAACAAACTGAGTTGCCCATTGGATCCGCAGGTTGCTGATGGGAGTTTGTCAGGTTATTATACGGAAACAAAATCTGACCGTGGGCTATGATGGATGCCATGCTTCCAGAATACCACGAATCCTACATGATTATTACCCCGTATTTGGATTTCGGAAAAGAGTAGGCCCATAGTAGCCGTTTCAACTCTTCATACTTTTCCCAGTGGCATTTAAAACTCGCTGTCATGAGTGTCCCTACCCCTCCCGCTTTTATGTATAGCTTGATATATTGTTGATCTTGTTCTCATCCTGAATATGAATGAACTGTCTGGCTCTCTGCCACTGGATGTTAAGCAACAAACAATCAATCAATCTTTAATTGGCAATGCATTTCAATATATTGCTCAATTTTAAACTTAAATATTTTAATAAGTTTTAATATACACTGATACAAAATATACTAAACATTTAACACTTTATATGTGTTATAATAGCCCCAATAGAATAGGAATATGGCTTAGTGAACGCCAAAAAAACAAACATCCCCTAAATGCGAAGGAATACTAATGAGTGCCTCGTGTATCGGGAAAGCTATGCCTCTTGCACAAGAACGACAATTTAACTTCAAAGGGGGGGGGGGGTATGGTCGTTCCCTAACGTTATTGTAGACTGACCCATAAAACGCTTGCAATGCCCCATGCACTGTTAACGTAATATATAGGGTACACAAGTACACACAAACTAATCAACTAATCCAGGAATTACATCCTATAAAAAGGTAATACTCTTGAGTATTTAAAAAAGTAATTAGCACAGAACTGTGGGCAACATCTGGTATGTTAATTATGTTTAAGCCCCACGTAACTCCCGTCTATTAGAAATCAGTAGCCCTTTTCACAAAAATTCGTAAGTATAATCTTAAGTTTTTCACTTACGATGAATCCTACGACAATTCCTAAGACATTTTCACGAAGATTATCTTACGACAAATTTTAATCTTACGACTAAAATTACACTTACGATAAACAATTCTTCCTTAGGTGTACTCGATACAACATTGTGTGATAAAGTTTGTCAGTGACTTGGGGCAGGTCTGTGGTTTTCTCCGGGTACTCCGGTTTCCTCCACCAATAAAACTGACCGCCACGATATAACTGAAATATTGTTGAAAGGGGCGTTAAACACCATAAACTATATATCTTCCTCAGCAACCTAGTTTCATTTTCATTGAACAATGTCTTTGTATTGCTTTCAATATTATCTGAACTACGATTTCTCAGAAAAGTTGTCCCTTTATCACAGACAGTCTCAGAGAATATACTCATACAAAAAAAAATAAAAAAAATAAGCATATTTTATAAAACATTCCCGGCACTAATTTATAAGCAGTTTTTATGTTATGATGTTATCATAACAACGGGTCTTCTATCTCATTTGCATATACAAAAGCAAGCCGTCCGATTGAACATCTCAAGTGACAAGAAGTTATGATGCATATATATTGCAAATGTTTTGTAAAATCAGTGTTGGAACACTAAACCAGTTGACATTTACATCCTTGTGTAATCAAATCCGAGTATGAGACTGTGTTTGTATGTTTATATTGAATTTTTATCTAATATCTGAATTCATCAATAATAAATAACTCCACAAAATATGAACGGGTATGATTTTCGTATAAAGGAAAATTTCTTGTGTATGTAAATTATAATTATCTATAAAATTTGTCATTACTTGGAGTTATTCGTCATCATCCACGCATGGTCACTTTTGGTAGAAGTCTTTTTCAAGGGAGTGCTATCTGGAGTTCGAAAAAAAAGCTATTCATATATATTATCCATGCTGGATAATTCATTTTATCGGTTGTGTTTCAGCAAAATATCCCCCCCCCCCATACGGAACTATTATCAGCACCGATACTGCGCATGCGTTAATTGATATCATACTCGATAAAAATATTAAAAGATTATTACATGACATTTTCCATATCGGCCCCGGTATTAGCGCGAGACTCCCAAATCAAGCCCAACAGCGAAGCTGGAGAGCTGATACGTGTTGAGGGTTGATACCAAGGACGATATGGAAAATTTCATGTCATAATCTTTCTATCACATATTTTACACTGACCTTTTCCAAGCATTGACGAGGGCCCGGGTGGCTCAATGAGTTAGGTAGTTGGATTACCTAGCAACTCATACAAGCCTATCACCAATACGGCGTGGGTTCACTCCCGGTTTTGTAAATTACAAAGAAGGGTGCATTCGACTCGCAGCCGTAAGTGATCCAATTTTACCAGTTGCTTGCCCATGGTCGGTGGTTCCTTCCGGGTACTCCGGCTTCTTCCACCACTAAAACTGGTCACCATGATATTGCTGAAAGTGGCGTTAAACACCACAAATCAAACCAAGCATTGACTTTTATATTGCAAAAAAGATTTTTGAACTGACAAATTGCGAAAATAAATCCTTAAGAGAGCTGCCTTTGTTCAACTTGCAAATATTTTTGCTTCGAGTCTGGTTTCAAAAATATACCAAACAATGTCGATCTGTACAATGACGTTTGAAACTGTTTGTAAAATCTACCCAAGACGTTGACATTTGAATAGAAATTCCCATTCAACACAACGTATACATTTGAGCTAAGTATTCCGTTTCAAGTTATTTAAACTTTATTCCAATATGTTGAAATGTGTAAATTTGATTGAAATATGATTTTATGCATATCTTTATGCATCATCTTTCCTTGTACTTTGACATATAATCTTTGAGACCACTGCGCAGATACCGGAAGTTGAATTAGAGGGCAAATACGGATATCAAACTCGGACAGTTCTCGTATCCGCTACCGAACACGGTTCATCCGCTTGATCAAACTCCGGACAGTTCTCATATCCGCTACCGAACACGGTTCATCCGCAAACCCCGGACAGTTCTCGTATCCGCTACCGAGCACGCTTCATCCGCTGGCAGTGACTAGTGGAGGGTAGTTTGCGGACCGGAGCTGGTAACTGTCCGGAGTTTGCTGGATACAGTGGAGGGTAGTTTGCGGACCGGAGCTGGTAACTGTCCGGAGTTTGCCGCTGGATACTAGTGGAGGGTAGTTTGCGGACCGAAGCTGGTAACTGTCCGGAGTTTGATACGGATATATGAGGGAAAATACGGATATTTGAGGGCAAATACGGATATTTACCCGGTATTTGCCCTGAGGGCAAATAAGCAACACTGACTTTTAGCTATTATTGGACATGCACAAACGAACATATTGCAACAATATATGTGATAAAATAGATTATATAATGGAATATTAAATAATCGTTCGCTGTAATTAAGTAATTATAGCTGTATTTTCAATCCGCATATATTTGAAAACTACAATTTCTTAGCTTTTGAACGGTATAAAATATTGCATGAAAGAATATTTCTTTGTCTGTTCCATTTTCATTTTAAAGCAATGAGGGTCCGACCATATGTATATACTAGTCAAAAAAAGAAACGTTACACCTCTTTCTATTTTGATAACATTTTTAATACAAACAATATTTGATGATAAATTATTGTTTTCAAGTCTTTATGTCGTTATGAACATAGACATGTGCACAAAATTGATTTTAGTTCAACTTTAACTGTAAGGGAGCGCAACAAAACGGAACACCCTAAACACGTAAATAACAGTTTAATAGCGTGTGTGTCCTCCTCTTGTATTGATGACAGCTAGACACCTACGGCGCATAGATCCTATCAGACGCATGACAAATGCCTGTAGAATTTTGTTCCACTCATCTGTGAGTGCCCTTTGAAGCTGATTAATAGATTTAGGGGGATTAACTCGTCTACGGACTCGTCTTCCAAGCTCATCCCACAAATGTTCGATGGGATTTAAGTCTGGTGATAATACCGGCCAAGGTAGAGTGCGAATGTGGTTAGCATTAAGGAAGTTCATGGCAACACGTGAAATATAGCATCTAGCTTTATCTTGCTTAAAAACATGATTGAAGTGATGTGTTCGAATAAACGGGAGTACAATTGGAGCCAAGATTTCGTCACGATAACGAATGCCATTTAAGTTTCCAACCACTAATTTAAGGTTAGTCTTTCCAACATGACTAATTCCACCCCATACTATTACACCACCGCCTCCAAATCGGTCGGTTTCCTTTACACAACCATCAGCGAAACGTTCCCTACGACGACGATAAATACGCACTCTTCCGTCGCTAAATTTCAAATTAAACTTAGATTCATCAGAAAACAGAATGTTCTGCCAAGTGTTTCGCCTCCACCGAAGACAAGACGTGTACGTGCCCATTGAATCCTAGCAATCCTGTGTCGACGTTTTAACTCCATACCTTTGAGAGGGCGACGTGAACGGAGACCAGACTGACGCAACCGATTACGAACTGTTTGGTCAGAAATTATGTTGTTGCTTATACCAGGGCTTCGCCTTGCTGTGTCCACAGCAGTAACAAAGCGATTACGTAATCGCCTTGCTGTGTCCACAGCAGAAACAAAGTGATTACGTAAGTGGATTAGTGTGTTGTGTCTATCTTGACGTAACGTCGTTTCTCGTGGTCTACCACTACGTCGACGATCAGATGTTGTGCCGGTTGCTCTTACACGAACGAGCAATCTGTAAATTGTCATTCTTGAGCAATTAAAATGGTTTGCTATCTCTGTTTGTGTCATTCCGACTTGAAACATCCCAACGGCACGTTCCCTCTCATTTTGGATTAAGCGGGACATAGACTTTCATATAAAAAAATTGTTTGTTGAAGTGGCCTTTTGTTTACAATTGCAAACGACACAGTTTATGACCTTTAATTCTAATCGAGCACACCTGCATACATTTTAAATTATCGAAATGATGAAAAACGTGAATTCCCGAAACTGACGTAACGTCATTCTGTGAAAAAATAACAATGCCGGAATCGATAGGCTAATAACCTAATATTTATATTAATTAATTAAAAACATATGTATGGAGCACCTGTTGAACAAAAAATATGAAAAACTGATGTAACGCTTCTTTACCTATAACCACTAAATGTGTGAGTTTGAATCCCGAACATTGCAAAAAGTACTCGATGCAACATTATGTGACACATTTGTCAGCACCTTAAGACAGGTCGGTGATGTTCTCCAGTTTCTCCCACCAATAAAACTGACCGCCACGTTATGGCTGAAATATTGATGGAAATGGCGTTAAACAACACAACCCTAACCCTATTGAAATGGTTTTTGAAAATGAAGAAGAAATTCATTTTCATGGTACAATATTTTATTGTATTTTGTTTTCTCTTCAAAATAGTCCTACACAGTTAACTGTAAATATTTATAGGTTAAGTGTTATTCCGACGGCGGGTGGTATTTTTGGCATTTTGTTTATTTTTCTTCTATTTATTCTAATATTCAGAACAGAAAAGAAGATTTATTTTAATGATACAAGATAAGCCAAGCCTTATGCATATTAAAACGTTTTAGATCCAGGATCTAAAGGACATTTCAATACTATATTGTAATGTATAAGTTTTAACTGATATTAAATTAAAATGACTTGTTTCGGTGTAGACCCATAAAATTAGCTTAGCCCCGCCACTTTTTATTGAAGTGCCTGTAACAAGCCATGAAAGAGAACGGTCATGTATTTGTCTCTTAGGAGTATCGATTTTGATTCTTTTTGCGATTTTTGATTTTTCGTTTTTGGAATTGTTTCGACTGTGTGATATTTGTGATAACTCTGTCAATATTGTAATATTAAGAAGAGTTTGAAGACCAAAGGGGTAATCAGAATCCATATATCGAAGAAGAACTGAAAAAACAATGGCCAAAAGAAAAAGTACAAAAATGACAATCAACGATCAAGAAAACATACATATAAAACTAAAGATCGAGTAATATGAACCCCACTAAAAACCGGTGGTGAACTCGGTGATTCCGGACGGGTATCAGTTCCTCATCCACTAGTTGCACCCGTCGTGTTAATCTAGTTATAAACCCGGTTATAAGTCATGAATGAGGAAAGGACCGGGAAGTGTTTACGACAAGTGGAACATATCCGTGGTCATTTGTGACACATATATTCCGTAACGGCCAACCAAGTCATGATGGCGACAGTAAAGCTGTCGAAGTGATGACTTCAACTGAACCAACTTAATTTCATTTCACTAATTGTCAACAAAATAAAAATAAAAAAGTATATATACATGTACAGCTATAATTTATAAATATTTTCATGCAAATTTTTTATTTTAATGAAGTAATTACTATTTGATGTGCTTACGTAACATTTACCAACATTACATACAGGGATATATCGTTAGGATTAGGGTGTTTAACGCCACTTTCAACAATATTTCAGTCATATCGTAGCGGTCAGTTCTATTGATGAAGGAACCCGATGTAACCGGAGAAAACCACCGACCTGTCGCAAGTCACATGGGATACTAACCGGAAAATAGTCTGTGGGGTTTCGAGGAGATCTGTTCCATCGATTTCCTTCTGGAGATCAACTTGGTGATGTCCGAGAAGAGGGTGCGACTCGTCTATCGGGAGGCTACACACCGTCCATTGGATGATCGGTGCCATTATCGGAATCGGATCAGGGAAAAAATTTGCTTCTCTTGGGACACTTTCTGCCCGCCTTTGGAGATATGGTCTACGATCTCCTTGTTTCTGCTGGCGACTCATCCATAGGAGATGATGAATCATCCGGAGGAAGATTTCATACGGATTCATCCTCCGAATGATCATGATCCATGATGCATATCTATTGCAGATCTGGACAGGTCCTTTTGTGCCTTTTCTTGTTTTTGCGTTCGGGTTGAGCTTTAGGTTTGCGTTGTTTTTCTTTTTATTTTGATTTGAAGTAGAACTTGAACTAGATGATTTTAACATAGAATCTGAAGCATATGCTATCCATGATAAAGATGTGGTAGTTTGAGAAGAATTGGTAGCTTTTTTAGATGCAGTAATTTTTTTTATTCTGTTGTCTTAACAGTCAGTCGTGTTGGTTTGTCTGCTCTGTTAAGCCATGCCATATCTGTTTGGGCTTCCATCGAGGTGAAAAGGTTTTGGTCACGCTTGTGTATGGCTTTTGAGCAGACGAATCATTCGCCATAGAGACGAATGTTCGTGCCTTAGGGTATGAAATGCCCCTTTCAACTTTTATTGACTTAATTTGTTTTCTTTTATGTAAAATCGACAGTTTTTAGAAGAGGCCATACGGGGTTCGCCACAATTGGTACACTTGTGATCATTTTCACAAGTGTAACCATCATGGCCCTCCTCCGAACACTTGAAACAAACGATTTTTCCTTTGCATTGGCTTTGTCCATGTCCAAATTTCTGACATTTGAAGCAACGTACAGGGTTTGGAACATATGGGTTTACCCTGAAGTTATAATGGCCAATACGGATGAAGATTGGAATATTGGGAGTGTTATATGTTATTAGAAAGGTGTTTAAATTCTGGTCCTGTTTCTCTAGAAATGAACCGCTTGGCATGTGCTATACCATGAAGTTCTAATTCCTTGTATATTTCAGTATCAGTTAATTCAGATAAACCATCGTCTCTATAACATACCACCACGATATAACTGAAATACTGCTGAACGTGGCGTTAAACACCATCAAACAAACAATCAAAAACAAAAATCAATAACGAATAATTCCACGACTGATGTTGAGAGTTCTGTGCGGCGAGGCAGAGATGCTGATGCCATTAATATCTTTGAGAGCTACCAAATTTAATGATTGTTGTTTTCTAAACCATTCAATGATCAATCTACCAGATCTCAATTTCGCTACATTCTTCACCTCTCCTGCACAACCTGATTGTTTTTTCTATGGTGACATTGTTTATGATTAGTTTTTTTTATTTTATGCTAAAACTATAAATTTTGACTTCTTCTGTTATATTCTTCCATTTCTTCGAAGGGCCCGGATGGCTCAATGAGTTAGGTAGTTGGATTACCTAACAACTCATACAAGACTATCACCAATACGGCGTAGGTTCGAATTACAAAAAAGGGTGCACTTGACTCGCAGCCGCAAGTGATAAAGTTTATCAGTTGCTTGCCCATGGTCGGTGGTTCTCTCCGGATTCTTCCACCACTAAAACTGGTCGCCATGATATAGCTGAAATATTGCTGAAAGTGGCGCTAAAACACCAAAAATCAAAACTCAAATCCATTTCTTCGATGATGTTGGAATTTGCTTTTGAGACAAAAAAGAGGGCTCCATGGTACCATATATAATAGTTCACAATCCTTGTATCCACCAACCACGGTGAACTCATGTGCTCCGGAAGGGTAAGCAGTTTCTGCTCCACTAGTGACACTCGTCGTGCTAATGTAGTTACAAACGGCCCCATTCCCTTCGTATGTGTGCATGGAAAATAAGCCTCACTTGCAATATTTTAGGGAGTGAAATGAAATTGTTGTTGACTGCTCTAGATCGCAATGGTGCAAACTCTAAATGTTCTACTCTATATTACAAGATTGATCAATAAAAATAGCCGAGATAATACGTCAATGGTAAAGAGAAGAGTTCTATTATTCCAGTAAAATGGTCTGAACATTAGAGGAAATGCAACTAACGTGCCAAAAGAAAACTAATAACTATGGTTGCATTCTTCTACATCTTTTACATACTGATCAAGAACATGTTGTTGTAGACGAGCTACATTCACTTATGGGGATAACTGATGTTTTGTTTAGAATTGTCATAGAAGATGCAGTACGACTTGACCCAAAAAGTGGGTTCAAATAGATCAAACAGTGTTAAAGAAGAGTTTGAAGACAGCAAAGGGTTAATCTGAATCCGTAAATCGAAGAAGAACAGACCACACAATGGCCACAAAAAAGAGAACAAACAACGATCTACAAAACACACACATAAAACTGAAGGTCGTGTAACACGAACCCCAGTAGTATATGGGTACGAACAAAGTCGCATTTGCGGAGGTGGAGCGAGGTGGAGCGACCGGAAGTCACGTGACCGGAAATCACGTGACCGGAAGTGACGTCAGTCATGTTCCCGGAACCGGAAGTATGTTCTGCGCATGCGCAACCGGAAGTATGTTCTGCGCATGTGCAACCGGAAGTTGCGCAATATCCACCATAGTAGGGCCCCGGAAGTGACGTCAGTCACGTGCCCGGAAGAGACACTGACCGGAAGTGGCCCTGACTGGAAGAGGCCCTGTTCGAAAGTGATCGTGTGCGCATGCGCAACCGGAAGTTGCGCAAGGTTGCGCAATCGTTTCCCGCGTTTTTTTCTTCTTACTGTAGTAGTAGTATAAAATGTACCATTGCGCATGACCGGAAGTACCAAGGCTACCGGAAGTGACCGATGGTTACCCTAAGGGTGTGCGCATGCGCAACCGTTTCCCGCGTTTTTTTTCTTCTTACTGTAGTACAAATACCATGGCTGTTTCCCGCGTTTTTTCTTACTCTAGTAGTAGTACCATGGATACCGAAGGTCACCCACAGGGTGTGCGCAACCGGAAGTGAGGATTTTCCGCGTTGTAGGGGGTGTTCTCTACGACGTCCGCGTCTATCCGTGGTTGTCTACCCCTTTCCCGCCATTTTCATATCATATATGTGTAGTACTCCAAGTATTTCTACTTTACATTACTATAGTAGTGGGGGTGTTCTCTACGACGTCCGCGTCTATCCGTGGTTACCCAGGTTATCTACCCCTTTCCCGCGATTTTATTTTCATATAGTGTATATGTTGTGTAGTACTCTCTTAAGAGTACATTTCCATCTGCAAAAAAAGTTTTTTTTTACCTTTTCAATGTTTAGAAAAACATTAACCAAAATAAAACATTACGTCCGATTTTCGTTTATATTTAGATATGTCAATATTGTTCTAAAATTTTCACCTATAGTCTGATTTACTTGCGGTCAGTTTTTTGTTGTACAGTGATAATCTATTTTTAATTATACCAGGTTTGAAATACATGTCCAAAGAAATACCAAGTACTTTCAGAGATATTACAGAACCATTGGGCTGTTGAAAGAAAACAAATTGGATTTTCCCCGTACTTTTTCAAATCACAACGTTCATAACAATCACAACGTTTAAACTATCAGTTGTTTTCCCCGTATCATTTTGCCCGTAGGTTTTAAATGTTTCATAATCCACTTTAATTTTAACTTAAAAAAAACAAATATATGATACATTGTGATAATCTATTTTAATTATACCAGATTTGAAATTGTGACATGAATTACTTATTTAACCCTTACATCTCCAAAGGGCCTATTTTTAGACTTTTCAAACTACCCCAACGGGCTATTTATAGGCTTTGTGTAAAACCCCATTCATCGATGACGTCACGGTAAACACGACGTCAATACGAGCCGTTCTCTGTCGAACTAGTCGTGACGTTATAACATTGAAATGTGAGCAACGTTGAATGGCAAACATAATGTTATGCACGAAATGTAGTCTTCCTTATTTCTACATTTATTCCATTGGATGTCGATAATTTTGGGGGCCAGTATGTTTGTTTTTGTCATTCCCAAACAAACTATATATTTGTATCAAGTGTACGTCAGCAAATCAGAAATGGATAAATCATTCTCATATGAAATATAATATAATTTATTTATCCTTCAAAAAAGCCATTCAAAAAAATGAAGTATAAGAGCATAAATTTTGTTCTTTAAGAATAAGTCGTCGTGGCCGAGTGGTTAAGGCGATAGACTATTAAGTTAGTGGTGTTTTCCCCACACGGGTTCGAATCACGATTTCAAATTTTTTTTTTGGTACCGGTAATTTATTTTTGATGCCGTCTTTACTTTGGATGATGTATCTAGAATAGTGTGTGCAAAAAGAGATGTACTTGTTATAATCTTAAAAATCTATTGGCATCCCCTACAGCTTATATGAATTCACGAAATTGTTGATTGCGAACTGTAATTAGCTGTTTTCCCCCCAGAAAATCATTTTGTTTAGCATTCACTGACTGAATGGAGAAAAAAAAATATAGTCCTGCACGACTTGAACCCAGAAACCTCAGATTAAAAGTCTGACGCTCTACCGACTGAGCTACTCGGGTACATGAATATGTTAGGCAAATTTACTATGTTTATATCTCATATATTTAGTACATATGATATGCATGTCTGTTTGATGGGTGTGTTGTTTGTATTATCTGCTCCTTTTGGGCGCAAATCTTTTTTTTTTGCAATAAAATTATCTTATCTTAAATAAGACACGAATTCAAAAACACACTGCGTAACAGGAGCGATAAATACATACATTTTCTTTTACAATACACGGAATCGAAATGAGAGGTACTAACAAATAAAAATACTAACACAACATACATAATACAATTATTTTTAGTGGGGTTCTTGTTGCTTCATGTATATGTAAGTTTGTATTTAGAGTCAACACCAGAGTATTCTCCTGACGGGAAGAAGAAGAAGAAGAAGAATTAATTTATCAATTTGTTTCATTGACTTTTTCAAACAACATATGGTTTTTCTATAAGTTACCCCCTTCTGCGTTTATTTCAGTGCATTGTGCGATTTAAATTTTGTCGCAAGGTGTGATTGTTTTGAACAACAAATTGGATAACATTTGATGAAATGATGATGAGGTTCACTTTGTAGTAAACTGGAGGACTGAAACAATAATCCGCTGTCACGATTCCGAGCCAGTTTTTCTCCTTAATGCTTGTGTGTTTAGCAAACCCCATCGAACTCACCACCGCAAGGCGAGTCCCGATGTGGTTATCCAACCATCCTATTTTAAATATTATATATTAAAAAGTTTTAAATCAGAAAGCTTACAGTTTTACAAAACACATTTCTAAAATAATAATATTTCTTAATCTTCTTTCACAACGTTAGTTGTGTGACGTCATTTTCCAACGTTCCTACCTATACCGTGCCCATCTGCTTTGTTTCGGAATGTGATACCAGTGAGACGGTGGATTCCTGTTTGAGCTACCTGACAGATATTAGCGAAAAAGCTTTTCGCTTACTGGTGCCAAGGTATGGAATGGTATTTGAAGAAATTCAACAGAGACTAGACCAAGACTTGGAAGAGTACAAAGACGACGAAGAGAGAGAACGTGAAGAAAAGAAATATCACCTGTACCAGTTGAAACAGCAGTTGGAACGCTACCTACAAGAACTTCCCGTGGACGGTTTCAACACGGGGAAGTACGACGTGAATGCCATGAAGGTGGATTTTTTTATTCGATTGGTGGACAGTCACAAGATCAAGTATACCGTGAAACGAAACAACAATTTCATGTGTATCAAGACAGAGAAGATGAAGTTTCTTGACATCACCAATTATTTAGCGCCTGGCTTTAGCTACAGTCAGTACCTGAAAGCCTACAAGTGTACGGAACAGAAGGGGTTCTTCCCGTACGAGTGGATGACCTCCCAGGACAAACTGAACGTCATCCAGCTGCCACCTCACGAAGCGTTTTTCAGCACTTTGAAGAATGAGAACATCTCGGCCGAAGACTACCAGTTGTGCCTGAACGTGTGGCAAGAGAACGACATGAAGACCATGAAAGAGTACCTTGTGTGGTACAACAACAAAGACGTCGAACCCATGTTGGAAGCCATCGACAAGATGTTTCAGTTTAACCAGAACAGACGTATCGATGTGTTTAAAGATGGTATCAGCGTTCCCGGACTCGTCTTGCAGTACATGTTCCAAGACCTACCAGACTACTTCACCGTACCGTATGAGAAGAATAAAGATGTGTACGATCTGTACAAGAACAGTATTGTTGGTGGTCCGAGTGTCATCTTCCATCGTTACCACGAGAAAGACAAGACCTTCATACGACCTGCCGAGTACACAGATCCAAAGCCCTGTCAGTTGATTTATGGTGTAGACGCCAATGCTCTGTATCTTTGGAGTATTATGCAGAAGATGCCTACCGGACATTTCGTCCGACGAAAGAAAGAAGATGGGTTCAAGAGACAAACTCCAAGACGTTATGAGCGGATGGCGATTGAATGGTTGGAATGGGAAGCCAAGAACACCGGACAGCATATTCGTCACCAGGGTAACGATAAAGAGAAAGTGATAGGACCTCGGTGCCTGCCAGTAGATGGATTCTGTAAAGAGACCAACACCGTGTACGAGTTCCAGGGCTGTTTATGGCATGGTCATCGATGTTGGATCACCAAGGATAAGTGTGTCAACACCATCAACGGAAAGAACTTAGACGACTTATGCAAGACCACACGAGAGAAGATAGACAAGATTAAAGACCAAGGTTATGATGTGAAGCAGATGTGGGAATGTGAATGGGGACGTCTAAAGAAGCAAGACCCGGAGCTGAAAGCCTTTGTGAAAGACATGCAGAGACCTTTTGATCGGTACAGTAACATGAGCGAAGAGTCCATCCTACAGGCCGTCATGGACGAGAAGCTGTTTGGTGCCTTGGAAGTAGACCTGGAAGTTCCTGACCACTTGAAGTCCAAGTTTGCTGAGATGCCCCCGATCTTTAAAAACATCGACGTATCCAGAGACGACATTGGTGACCACATGAAAGCCTATGCAGAAGAAAAGGGGATCATGAACCAGAAGAGGAAGTGTTTGATTGGAAGTATGCATGGAGAAAAGATCATGGTTATTTCACCTTTGCTGAAGTGGTATGTGGAACATGGCTTGAAAGTGACCCAGATCCATCAAGTGGTGGAGTACACGCCTGCAGCCTGCTTCCAGAAATTCGGGGACAATATCAGTGAAGGTCGACGTGCCGGAGATGCCGATCCAGAGAAGAAGAGAGTGGCCGAGACCCGCAAGCTTGATGGAAATTCCAGCTATGGAAAGACAGTCACCAACAAAGAGAGACATACAGACGTCATTTACTGTCAAGAGCATCAAGTCAGCCGCTATCTCGTCGACCCTTCCTCCCGTCGGTGTAACCAGTTGAGTGCCAAGACATTCAAAGTAGAGATGAGCAAGAAGACCATTCGACTGGATCTACCCATGCAGATTGGCTGTTTTGTCTACCAGTACGCCAAGCTCCGGATGTTGGAATTTTACTATGACTTCATGGACGTGTTTGTGGATCGTCGGGACTTCCAGTATTGCGCCATGGACACCGATAGTGCTTATATGGCTTTGTCCGCTGGCAGTTTGGAAGAAGTGATCAAACCCGAGATGCAGCAGCGTTACCAGATGGAAAAGAAGAATTGGTTTCCACGTACAGACACCCCACAGTTGGAAGCCTATGACAAGATAACGCCTGGTTTGTTTAAGACCGAGTTTACAGGAGATGGAATGATTGCCTTGTGTAGCAAGACCTACTTTTGTTTTGGTGCGGAGGACAAATTTAGCTGCAAAGGAGTCAACAGGAAAACCAACAACGTGACAAAGGAGAAGTACATGGGTGTTCTGCTAACCAAACAGTCTGGATCTGGTACCAACAGAGGTTTCCGTACCATTGATAACCAAGTCTACACTTACCTACAGGAAAGAGCTGGTTTCTCCTACTTCTACCCAAAACGGAAAGTCTTGGCAGATGGGGTCTCTACAGCACCATTAGAGATTTGAGGTGTGAGGCACACTATGTATATAGCCTATGTATATAGTTGAGAGAAAAAGATATCAGAAAGACTGGTATAAAAAAAATGATATCAAAAAGACTGTTATCAACAACAACAAAAAAAAAAAAAATGATATCAGAAAGACTGATGTCAACAAACAAAAAAACAAAAACAAAAATGATATCAGAAAGACTGATATCAGAAAAAAAAGGTTAATGCAGCCTCTATCTATAGAGCTAGTCACAAGCCTGGATAAATGCAGAGTGGCCTTTTGGATTGACAACAAAAACGGATTGAGATGTGTCCAACCAATCAACAGCCAGGAAATATAACCAATGAGATGACAGAATCTAGTATCCAGCAACCAATCAGAAACCAGGAAAAAGAACCAATCAGAAGAAGGGTGTCTTCTTTTACGTCCGCGGTCCAATTATATATACAGTGACAGGGTCGTCATTGGCATTCTGGATTTTTTGACAGACCATAACCATGCAACGTGAACATCACCAAGCTCTGACCAAGAATTACGTTCTGTGCGTCTCGCCAGTGGGTAAAGTCCTGGACCAATTGGTTCAAAACAAAATCCTGGACCATGAAATGAGAGAGTTTATTTGCCATCATCCTACCCGAAAGGGGCGTACCCGTGCCCTGATGGGGATATTACCCAGGAGAGGTCCAGAGCTTTCCATGCTTTTTGCTGTGCTTTGCTGTCCTTGAAGAGAGACGATTTGGTGAAGGTGCTTACCAACCCAGACACAGAAGACGTGGAAATGGGTTTCCAGGAACAATCGATCAAGGTGCTTACCAACCCAGACACAGAAGACATGGAAATGTGTTTTCCGGAACAGTCGAGTTTTCATTTGGGAGGAAACCTATACCTGATGGCAGAACAAGACGGAATCATGCTGACTGACAAGAATACCATGAGTGATATTTACTTTCCACTAGTACGTTGGGTACAACTGCAGACTACTTGGGGCTACATAGACGATGCTGTACATTATTTGGAACACAACAGATATACTTCCTTAGATGTCCATCTTGGAGCTAACGTGTTCGTGACGGCAGAGAGTCCAGCGTTACACTTGGACATTCGTCATTATTATTGGATGAATGACAAACGACACCCCTCGTCCCATGGGGTCTCCTTGGATTTCGACCAATACCAGAAGTTGAAAGATGTAGATCGAGTGCTGCCCGATATCGTTCCAGACCTCAAGAAGACATTACCATGTCAGCTGACGCACCAGAATGTAGACAGTGTCATGTATTGCAGTGAATGTAATCCTTGTTGTATTTAGTTGAAGAAAAAAAGAAAAAAAGAAAAAAAATATCAGAAAGACTGATGTAAAAAAATAAATATATATATTAAAAAAAGAAAAAAAAAGTTAATGCAGCCTCACAAGCCAGTCACAAGCCTGGATAAATGCAGAGTGGCCTTTTGGATTGACAAAAAAAAACGGATTGAGATGTATCCGACCAATCAACAGCCATGAAATCTGACCAAATCGGAAGTCACCATTTCCGGTCGATTAGCCAATCAGAAACCAGGAAAACTGACCAATCAGAAAGCAGGAACAAAAGAAAACAACCAATCGACACCAGCGAGACAAAGTCTTCGTTCTATAAAAATCAGAGACAAGCAGAGATTCACACTTCATTCGACATGTCACGTAAATCAAAATCAAAAGACCAGACCAAAGCATCGAACATGTCGTTCACCCTGACCCAAGGGGATCTGGTACAGGAAGCCTTAGCAGTCCCCGAAGACCAGACCAAAGCATTGAACATTCCGGTCAAAGTACCCCTAGGAAGTGGAAGATATGCAGAACTCACAGAATGGAATGGTACGAAGAGAGTGGATCTGAGATTATGGAAAACCGATACGATTCCTACCAAAGTCGGTGTCAGCTTATCATTACCACAGTGGAAAGTCTTGTGCAGTGCTACGCAAGTGGTGGACGATTTGATCAGTCGAATGAAAGACGGAGAACCCGTGGACTGGAGATATGAGCTGGGAGAAGACGTCTACGTCATCATCAAAGCCCCTCAACTGACAATTCACATCAGGAAGTACTTCGTCCCTAATGGAGAATGGACATTGCATCCTACGAAGAGAGGAGTGACCCTGGGTCTTTACAAATGGAATGAATTGAAAAAGACCATACCTTTATTTGAAGAAAGAGACCCAGAACTGAGAATTGCCAATGTGTAAAATAAAGTATCGAAAATTGAAAGGACATTACATCCTACGAAGAGAGGAGTGACCCTGGGTCTCTACGAATGGAAAGAACTGAAAAAGACCATACCTGTGTTTGAAGACAGAGAGCCAGAACTGAGGACCATGGACAATAAAGTGACTGGAGAAGATTAAAAGACTGAGAAACAGAACTTGAACTTAAAGTGAACAATAAAATATGAAACTTGATTTATGTGTTAGTCATAATTACACCCAAAGAGACCTCCTCCCTCCCTCCACCACCACCACCAC
>MJUT01000680.1:12628-23586 GCA_002080005.1 Gigantidas platifrons
TATAATACATTGTGTACCTCATCACTTTGGAAATTCACCATCAGCTCACGTGAACAACGTTGTAACTTTTCTTTGGTCTTTTGTATCCATTCATCGGATTTCTCTTGACATATCTTGTAACAAATCTAAATGAAACATAAAATGAGAAAATCCAATGATGAACTATCATTCTATGAAGTCACATATAGCTTGTTAATATTGAACGCAGGGAATATGGTAGAGAAGTTCTGACACATATATGTCATAATATGGTCAGAGTATCTGAATAAGAATTTTAATAAAATACTAGTATAAGGTTCTCCTCTGGAAATGCCTGTACCAAGTCAGGGTCATTACGGTTTTTCCCAGTTTTCCGGTTACTGACTGATTTTGTCTGTTTATATATTTACGAGTTTTGACTTTCCCTTTGGAAGATTGTTCGGAGTTTGGTAATTTTGTTATTACCCTTACTCACTCAGGCATAGGTGATTCTATCTAGGCCCATTGGTTTTATTTGCTCCCAAGCACCTTTAAATTATTTGGCTTTCAAATCTTTCGACTTGAGCGTACCTGATGAAGATTATTCCAGAAACGTGTTGTGAGCGATAAATTAGATATCTACGTTTTCATTGATCTTGTACTGTCAAGCTTGCTTTTGGCTTTAGAAAAGTTAGATATTTGCCTATTAACCTTTATGTATAACGGACTTCAATTTGCTTTGAGAATCTACATTCTATTGTCTCAAAACATTTTTTTCTGATGTTATTAACGTAAAACAGTACCACTGTTACCTGATATATCTTGTCTTTGGTATCGTTACCTGATATCTCTTGTCTTTGGTATCTATACCTGATATCTCTTGTCTTTGGTATCGTTACCTGACATCTCTTGTCTTTGGTATTGTTACCTGATATCTCTTGTCTTTGGTATCTATTCCTGATATTTCTTGTCTTTGATATCGTTACCTGATATCTCTTGTCTTTGATATCGTTACCTGATATCTCTTGTCTTTGCTATCGTTACCTGATATCTCTTGTCTTTGGTATCGTTACTTGATATCTCTTTTCTTTGATATCAACAATTTTAATATTTTAGCTTAATCCATTCAGACTTTCTGCAACAATTTCCTTAATATAGCATAGTTATTTATATATACAGATTGGTTAGAACATTTTCTTATTCGATTGATTGATTTATTTATTAGTGTTTAACGCCATCCTTAGAAGTATTTTAGCCATATGTTGGCTCATTCGTGAAACTGCAAGAAATATATTAGGTATTGTAGTTTTCTTGTTTCAGAAAATTGTAATTTCAACATTGAATCCTGTTGTAGAAGTTATGAATGGTACAATTAAGATAAAAAAAAAATAGTCTTGATACAAATGGCATGAAATATCGGTTTAATGTGGTTGTGTTTTACGCTAATAACACAAAATATGCTTTGAGACCAAATGCAGTTTCTCAAACCAAATTGCAGTCCGTTGATTGTGATTCAAATGCATTAATCTATTATTGAGATCAACATTATGTATCTGAGAGTGGAGCGACATATCCATAAGAACGAGAAATTAGAAGGCTTAAATAGTCATAAAGAACGTCGTGTTGTTAATAGTTTTGGGCGTGGCAATGGGTATGCCCCCTTCTGAATCCGCACCTGCACACTAACTAACTTCCCTATACTATATATATATTATATTTACAATCAATGTTTTATTTAATGCCTGTAGAGCCTCATCTTCGCTATATTCTTTCCCAAGCTCCTTAAGACAAAAATCTAATGTATCGGTCCATTCATTGTCATATATCTCTGAGTAAACCTCTGCAATCTTTGTTGGTCTGTTAGGGTCCCCCAAAGTAGCAATATTTGGGCTACCTTCTGTCATTTTATTGCCAGCCATTTTACTCAATCTAAAATAGATTTTGCAAAGAAACATAATATAAATATTTATCATATAGCTACTGTAGAAATTTCAACTACTTCAGTTGTTAAACAAAGACGTTCTGGCAATTTAAAGAATTCTTTATTTTCAGTGATAGTGGCCGTCTTCGATAAAGGATGAGGCTAATTGATACGCTTAAGAAATTGGACAACCCAATACCAATTCCAGTAAATTTAAGATGAAATTTTCTCATTGGTTAACATCTTTAAATGATATTTTGTCAAAATTAGCCTAATTCACAAAATCAACAAATATCTTCAAAACTATAAATTTCACAGAGAAAAACTGAATATATTTAATAGAAAAATGTTTTAATTGCGTACCAACAATTTAAGCTCTAGTTAATCTCATCTTAAATTATAAAAAAAAAAGGTTTTGGTAACTTGACGTGTTTTACCCCTATGTTCTATATAAATCAACATGTTGGTTGACTGTCTCATTGGATACAATTTTGGAGGCAATTAAGGATGATTAAGTCAAACTGTCTGCTACAATCAACTAAATTATTTCTCAATCATGTCTTTGGTTTTTTCAATTCGTAGGTTGGGGTTGTGTTAAAGTTTTGTTTTTGTATTTTGAGTCTATATAATAAGACACATACACAATGTCCTAGTCGAAGGGACATTTATAATGTCATATTATCTGACTATTTTCATAAGGAAAGCTTGCAAAGATTACCCTAAATCTAAACATGATAACAAGATTGTATTCTTACATCTATCACCGACCAGACAGGACTTGAATTATTTGTGTAACATGGTGGACGTATAGTAAGTAACATGAACTGATTTCCCTTTCCAGCACTTTCGTTTATTCTTGTTTTTCTTACTGGTAATCTTTTAGGTTTTCTGTGTTGTGTTCCTTGTTTTGTTTGTCTTCATTCTGTGCATTGTGCCGAATGTTGGCTGTGGCTATTGATTGCCTGTTCCTGATTGCCTCTTCAGTTTTCTCTAACGTTTTTATTCTATTTTATGGAGCATTTATTCTGTTCCAGATTTTTATTTACGGTTAATTTCCGAAATGCATTGCATTTCACTTTTCAATTTGTTTCCCCCAGTTAAATATACATAAACAATGCATTACTAGAAAAACAGATATCAGTTCCGGATTCAAGAGCGACCACTCATTTATATCACTTGAGATAGATAAACAGAATTTAAAAAGAGGTAAGGGTTTTTATAAGTTCAACACATCTCTTCTGCTAGATAGCACATTCAAAGAAAAACTAAAGAANTTTTTCCTGAAAAAGTGCATCTGAGTTACTGGTAATCTTTTAGGTTTTCTGTATTGTGTTCTTTGTTTTTTTCCTGGCATCTGTACTGGTAATCTTTTAGGTTTTCTGTGTTGTGTTCTTTGTTTTTTTCCTGGCATCTGTACTTGTAATCTTTTAGGTTTTCTGTGTTGTGTTCTTTGTTTTTTTCCTGGCATCTGTATTGGTAATCTTTTAGGTTTTCTGTGTTGTGTTCTTTGTTTTTTTCCTGGCATCTGTACTGGTAATCTTGTAGGGTTTCTGTGTTGTGTTCTTTGTTTTTTTCCTGGCATCTGTACTGGTAATCTTTTAGGTTTTCTGTATTGTGTTCTTTGTTTTTTTCCTGGCATCTGTACTGGTAATCTTTTAGGTTTTCTGTGTTGTGTTCCTTGTTTTGTTTGTCTTCATTCTGTGCATTGTGCCGAATGTTGGCTGTGTCTATGGATTGTCTATTGATTGTCTATGGATTGTCTATGGATTGTATATTGATTGTCTATGGATTGCCTATGGATTGTCTATTGATTGTCTATTGATTGCCTATGGATTGCCTATTGATTGCCTATTGATTGTCTATGGATTGTATATTGATTGTCTATGGATTGTCTATGGATTGTCTATGGATTGTCTATGGATTGCCTGTTCCTGATTGCCTCTTCAGTTTTCTCTAACGTTTTTATTCTATTTTATGGAGCATTTATTCTGTTCCAGATTTTTATTTACGGTTAATTTCCGAAATGCATTGCATTTCACTTTTCAATTTGTTTCCCTCAGTTAAATATACATAAACAATGCATTACTAGAAAAACATATATCAGTTCCGGATTCAAGAACGACCACTCATTTATATCACTTGAGATAGATAAACAGAATTTAAAAAGAGGTAAGGGTTTTTATAAGTTCAACACATCTCTTCTGCTAGATAGCACATTCAAAGAAAAACTAAAGAAATTAATACCTGAAAAAGTTCAGAGTTATAGAGAACAAAATTTAAACCCCAATTTATTATGGGAATTAAGAAAGTCAGATATAAGGGGACTAGCAATAAAATACTCTTCAGAACTAAGAAAGCATGAAAATGAAAATATTAAGAATATTGAAAAAGAGTTGAACAATCTTGAAGCTTTATATGAATCTATGGAAAGTACAGATTTAAACATTGAGACGAAACACCTTAAATTAAAAAATGAACTCAAATAATATTTTGAGAAAAAAACAGAGGGTGCAGTTATTAGATCGAAGGCTATATGGATACATGAAGCAGAGAGAAATACTAAATATTTTTTTAATCTTGAGAAGAGAAATTATATTAATAAATCTATACAAAGTTTAGTTACAGATAATGGTCAGTTAGTCTCAGAGTTTAAAGATGTGTTAAATAAGCAACTAAACTTTTATAGCTCTCTTTATAGTAGCAGAGAAACAGTTGAAAGCTGGGACTCAGAATTGGTAGATCAATTTTTCATAAATGATAATAATATACCAAAACTTGATGAAGATGATAGTGAATTGTGTGAAGGAAAAAAATCTGAAGAAGAGTGTGTTGAAGTCATAAAAACTTTTAAGAATGGAAAATCACCTGGTACAGATGGTCTTCCAATCGAATTCTAATAAAATTTTCTGGAACGACATTAAAAATCCTGTTTTGAACTCCTTTTCTTATAGTATGAGCAGAAGGACATGTCTGTTTCTCAGAAGCAAAGTATAATTACACTTCTACCTAAAAGGGATAAAGATACAAGATTTCTGAAAAATTGGAGACCTATCTCCTTATTAAATGTTGATTACAAGATTATGGCAAAATGCATTGCCAGCAGACTAAAGTTGGTACTTACAAAAATCATAAGTGAAAATCAGTGTGGATTTATTAAGGACGATATATTGGAGATAACATCAGAAGTCTTCTTGAAGTTATAGATCTTGCCGAAGAAGAGAATCTTTCATGGATAATTTTATCAATTGACTTTGAAAAAGCATTTGATACTATTAGCTGGAAATTTCTTAAAAAATGTTTAATATTTTTCAAATTTGGTTCCTCATTTCAGCAATGGATAAAATTGTTTTTCAATGATATATCTAGCTGTGTGTTGAATACAGGATGATCTACAGAGTTGTTTAAGGTTTCACGTGGTGATCGACAAGGTTGAACTCTCGAACCTTACCTTTTTCTTTTATGTGCTGAAATTCTAGCTATTTCAGTTAGGCGATCAGATGAAATAAAAGGTTTCAAATTTAAAACAAAAGAATTAAAACTATGTCAATATGCAGATGATACACACATTTTATTAGATGGAAGTGAAAAAACAGTCAGAAACATAGTAAAGTTGTTAGACAATTTTTCTCAAATAAGTGGTCTTAAAGTAAATTATAGTAAATCTGAACTAGCACCACTGGGAAGATCTCGAATGGAAATTTATACTCAAAATTTTTCGCCCGGTATGAAAATGACTTTCGATAAAATAAAAGTTTTGGGAGTAACTTTACCTATAAATGAAAAAATTGAAGATCTCATAAAGCTAAATTTTGAAGAAAAGAAACAAAAAATTAAAGATATTGTACACTCTTGGAGTAAAAGAAATTTGACCTTATTTGGAAAACTAACAATTATTAAAAGTTTAATTATTCCACAAATCACATATTTGTTGTCTATTTTACCAAATCCAAACATTTCTTATTTTAAAGAAATTGATAAAGTCATTTTTAGCTTCTTATGGGTTAATAAACCTCCTAAACTGTCACGTACTATCGTTTTACGAAAGATTGTTTGGGGGGGGGGGGTCTAAATGTTCCAGATATATATGCTTACAGTAAGTCAGTTAAATTTCACTGGCTACAGAAAGTGTTGGACGGTTCTTTTGAAAGTTCTTGGAAAATTTTAATTCAGCTTAGATATCCAATATTGGAAAATAATTTCATTTTCAATTGCAATTTACAGCCAGAGAATATTGAAAATGTTCCTATCAAAACAAATTTTGGAGAGATTTACTGAAATACTTTTTTAAATTAAAATCCAATACTACAGAGCCCTTACAAGGAGATAGCATTATATGGTTTAATTCACTGCTTAAAATTGAAGGAAAGACATTATTCTATAAGGAATTATATGACAAAGGCATCACATATCTGAGCGATTTAGTCAATGAAAATGGTAGATTTAAAACAATTGATGAAATATGGGGTCAGTTTAATTGCAGAATTAATTGCCTCAATTACTTTGGCTTAGTTTCATTGATTAAAAGTAAATATATTAATTTTGAAAAAAAAATAGAATGCTATGTCCTTTAATAAGTCGAATACTTAATTCCAATGGTCTTTCAAAAGAAATTTATCAACAGTTTATGCCATCTGTGTTAGATTTTGATACTATCAAGGGGTTATCAAAGTGGAGATCTGAATTAAAAACAGATATCTACTTTGAGAATGTCTTTAGTAACATATCTAAAATCACTAATGATTATAAGCTTCATAATTTCCAGTATAAATTACTACACAGAATCTTACCCACAAATACTTTTTTAGTTAAAATTGGAATCAAAGATTCTGATCTGTGTAGCTTTTGTAAAATTGCTACAGATTCTATTTTGCATTACATTTGGCAATGTCCTAAAGTCCAAGAATTTTGGCAACAAGTAGAAAGATGGTTGGAAGAGATATTTGAAATACCCATTCGATTAAATATAGAGAATACAATATTCAATACAAATACGGCTGAATTTCCATACGAGATTATCAACTTTGTATTACTTTTTGCAAAACATTTTATCCATTGCTGTAAATGGTCCAATCATTTGCCAACCACTGAACTTTTAAAGGCTAAACTAAAAAGTAGAGAAAAAGTCGAAAAATATACAGTGTTAATTACAGGAGATTTGATTAAACATGAAGAAAAATGGTCAAAGTTATTGAATAATATATGCTGAATATTACGTGTCGGGATCTATGTCACATGCCGTATCAACACGATAACCCTATATTGCCCCAAGGGCCACCGGTCCGGCGGGGTATGTGGGTCGAAGGTTGGTACGACATCTAATTAGGATTTCGACATGTGGTGTTCAGTATATCATATAAGAAAGGAGAGAAGGTATATATATATATACGTATAAATGAAATATTTGTAAATATTATTAAGAAAGGAAATATTAATTTAATTTTTCAAGCAACATTAATTTCTAAATATATATAGTTAAAGGGGGTGTGATATAAATTTCCATTGTTCTACCTGCATTATTTATACATCTTTCCTTTAATTTATATATATATTTTTTAATAAGGTTGTCTTATAATTTGCCAGTATATTTTGTCTTGTTGTGTAATTGTTCAGTATTGTCTGTATTGTCTGTAAAAAATGAAAATGAAAATGACAAAAAAAATAAATAAAAAATAAACAATGTATTGTTCTACCAATACAATTACGATATCCAGTCTAATTAAGATGGCTGCTGCTTTATGTACATGTACTATTTAAAAACATTGTTTCGTTTATGAAGTCTGTAAGTAAATACCTGTTATGCAATGCTTCCTTTTCTGTCACTTTTATTTCTATTTCCCTTTTCAATTTTTGTATCTCGTCTCTGAAGATAAACGATATGCAGTGTTAATATTAAGATATTTTATATCTTCTCTGAAGATAAACGACATGCCATGTTTATATTAAGATAGTTTATCTCTTCTCTGAAGATAAACGACATGCCATGTTTATATTAAGATATCTGTGATTTCATTATTTTCAGATATTGCAGGATCAAATATAAGAATACCAAAGGTCAAAGTTCAACCACCCTACCACAAGATTACACAATCTGAAGGTACTGCATTGCAGAGACTATATGAAAATATTAGAGAGCATCCGAAAACAAATAAAAGTTTACGCGATATAATATTATGCATAATTTATGCTTAATACGAAATAGGTTAAATTCCGAAGAGATGTTAATGATGTCCGCTTTGTACTAGACAAGATCAATCCACTTTTGAATCAAGGGGTAGATATAGATTCTCCTTCAGTTGCCCGTGGGTTACGATATTTCTCCACTCAAGAGGGTTAAATTTAAAATTTTAACAACAAGCCGTCAGGCGAGTGGTTAAACATTTTAATTTAACTCTCGAGAGTGGAGAAATATCGTAACCCACATGGACAACTGAAGGAGAATTTGTTTCTCCCATTATTTAACACGAACTTAATTTCAAAATTTGAAATTAATGTATTTGAAATTAATGCGGGGAAAGGCACGAGACATTTTAATACTCTAGAGGATTACAGATTTTTCCACCACTGGTTCAGCGGGGTTAAAACGCCGTAATAATGGGAGAAACATGTCTCTCCACTCGAATACATTATCCTGATTCCGAAGCAACCATTTTTTTTCTCACTCCTTAATGATGCGTGCTTATCAGAGAAGCAAATACTAATCTTATAGTTTTATCTGACTCGACCGCGGCTCGAATCAACGATTTAGTGCACTCGAGGCGAGCATACTTACCATTACACCACCCATGCGATGGTATATTATAGGGAAGACAATTAGCATATGAATGTTCTACATATAGAGGACGATATATATGTTTGCTATATAGTTTTTAAGCTGGCTAAGATAAGATCACAGTCTTAGAGTGAGGACGATGGTATCGTAATATCATCAAATAACAATATAATAGATATTTGCCCGAGTTGTCGCTGAAAGTTTGTATCCAGAATTATGTTTTTATATTATGATATTTCTTCTAATGAGAGTACTACAGTTGTGATAATAACTATATAAAAAATATCCGTCTGGATAAGATTGGAACCTTGGTTTTATCTAAGGTCACCTATGCCTGAGGGAGGAGAACCTTGGTTTTTATTAATGATTACATTATTTAGGAACTGTAAATATTACTCGTTATCCTCAACATTGTCGGAGCTGTTATAACTTTTTACCTTGTCGTCGATGTTTTAAATTCGAATTGTTTCTTAGTAAAAAATATATCCTCTAATGTGGATACTCTCTGTTTTTGAATTACTAAATAACAGATATTCGTACATTTTGTGGTCAACTACATATACTTAATATTATTACCTATTCTTGGTTTCCAACTGACGCAATTTCTTAAAATCAACCCTAATATCTTCAATCGCTCTCTCTAACTGAGACAATATAGTTTTATCTTGGATTGGTTGGTCACCTTCCTTCATGGTCAGTTGAATTGTTCGTTTTAAAAGATGATCAATTTTACTAAGATTATAGGATATTTAATATATGTAATATATATTAAGGTTCATACACATTGATCATTTGTCTTGTGTCATTAGTGAACTGTTTTTGTAGATTCATAAAACACTTTTTTAATTTAATCTAAGAGCTCGTTGACCCAGGTTTCTCTCATTGCTCCCTAATTACTATACATTTATACGATACAAGACATGCTAAATGACTCAAGCTGGGGCAGTACTTGAACACTCCACATAGAACATATAAGTTTTATACCATACAGTACTACAATTACATGTATACAATTTTCAATTTTATTTGATTCTGTGTGTGTTTGATTATCAGTCATCCATTATTCATTATAGTCTTGTGAAGGGAAATATAAATGATACTATATATTCTGTTACAAAACAAAAGTTTAATCAGTGATGGTCAAGAATTCCATCAATATCAACATCTACCTCTTACCACAAACCATGCAACACCACCAACAGAGATCACGACATACTTCGTAGGAAATTCAGGTTCTGGCTTGGGAGTTAAACAAGTTAAGGTGAACACAACAGTAGTATATGGGTACAGCTCAGTTAGTATTTGAGCGGGATCCATGAGGGGGATCTACCGGAAGTCACGTGACCAGAAGTGACATCAGTCGCGTGACCGGAAGTGATGTCAGTCACGTGACCGGAACCCGAAGTATGTTCTGCACATGCGCAACCGGAAGATGCGCAATAGACGCCGTAGTAGGGCCCCCGGAAGTGACGTCAGTCACGTGCCCGGAAGAGGCCCTGACCGGAAGTGGCGCTGACAGGAAGAGACCCTGTTCGGAAGTGATCGTGTGCGCATGCGCAACCAAAAGTTGCACAACCGTTTTCCGCGCTTTTTTCTTCTTACTGTAGTACAAATACCATGGATGTTTCCCGCGTTTTTTCTTACTCTAGTAGTAGTACCATGGATACCGAAGGTCACCCAAAGGGCGTGCGCAATCGGAAGTTGGCTACAGGAAGTGAGGGTTTCCCGCATAGTAGTACAAGGGGGTGTTCTCTACGACGTCCGCGTCTATCCGTGGTTACCCAGGTTATCTACCCCTTTCTCGCCATTTTCATATAATATCATATATGTGTTGTGTAGTACTCCAAGTATTTCTACTTTACATTACTATAGTAGTGGGGGTGTTCTCTACGACGTCTGCATCCTATATTTAGCATGGTTACCGGAACTAGCCCTGGTTATCTACCCCTTTCCCGCGATTTTCATTTCACATTTTATTTTCATATATATATAGTGTATATGTTGTGTAGTACTCTCTTAAGAGTACATTGCCATCTGCAAAAAAGTTTATTTTTTCTTACTATAGTGGTTGGGGTGTTCTCTACGACGTCCGCTTCTAGCCGTGGTTATCTATCACTTTCCCACAATTTTATGTTCATATCATATATGTGTTGTGTAGTACTCCAAGTATTTCTACTTTACATTACCATAGTAGTTGGGGTGTTCTCTACGACGTCCTCGTCTAGCCCTGGTTATCTACCCCTTTCCCGCCATTTTATGTTCATATCATATATGTGTTGTGTAGTACTCCAAGTATTTCTACTTTACATT
>MJUT01000680.1:27128-39344 GCA_002080005.1 Gigantidas platifrons
AAGGTTAATAATATTACCCAATTTGATAAAAATCAGATCTCCCACTGAGATGTCGCAGCATATAAGATTTGAGGAAACCTCAAGGCAGATCACATGGGAGTGACACGTATGTACTTCCAATGAAAATGACAATTGCAAGACTATGAAAGTGTTACTAAGCTGCTTTACATGCTACGAATAATACGTTTGACCGATAAGGATCATAGCTGTATGTATATAATTATTATATATTCATGACATAAGGTCACTCACATGTGTCGTGAACCATAATGGAGTTTTCTGAGATCTCTTACGTCCTGACATATCAGTAAAGGGGAGAAAGTGAGAGATGTGATTTTAATCAGATTGTAATATTACCGGTTCTCATTTTCTAAATGACGAATTATCTCTAAATTCATTTCAATATCTCCTATCGTTTTCTCTAATTTAGAGAATATTGATATATCCCGGTCTGGAATGTCTCCTTCCTTGATATACATATGAATTATTTGTTTTGAAAGATGATCACTTTGTCTAAAATTGTAGGAATAATAAGATGCAGCAGATAAAAGGATTCAAGTTATATGTTTTAACACCACTTTCAGCAATATTTCAGCTACATTTATTTAATAATTTTAAAATAGCCTCCATGTACCACATTCTATACAGAAACCATTTATTGAAATTCAAATTAATAGATGATCTTACATTTGTTTATGTTTGAAATTTACATTTCCTAAATAAATAATGTAATGGATTACAACCAATGTAAATATCCTTCTCACACAGGAGACCTTAGCCGATTTTGGCTATCCTGTCAAGACCCATTGGTTTACTTGCTCCCAAAGACCTATAGATTATATCGTTTTCCAATCTTTTCACTATAAGGTACCTGATGAAGATTAATCGGGAACAGTACCATGCACACTAAATTAGATGTCTACGTTAATTAATTCAGTAAAGGTATAAAAAAAAATAAACTTACATTTTAGAGTCCTGAAGATTACCAACATACTCTACAGTCTCAGAAACTATCTGAAGATTTCTGTCGAATTGAGTTGGCGATATTTGTCCACTTGCTTCATTTTGTGCTTCTCTGTTTTCCTTTTTACCTTGTCTGCTTTCATTTCGATCTTCTTTATTTTCCCTTTGATCTTTCACGGGATTGGGTTTGTCAGTCATTTTCTGTGTACTCTTTTGTTGTTTTCTTTCATTGTGTTGTTTTTCTTCTGGTTCTTGTTGTGCATTAAAGTATGCTGGGTTTGTTTTGATTTTCTCACGTAAAATATCTAGCTGTTGGTTCAATTTCCTGAAATGTTTAAGTTCAAATGGTTGATAAAACATTTCTGCATTACAAATATCATCATGTATAAGACAGATTGATTGTTGTTTAATGTCAAGTGGGGACATTGTTTGTCATATTCATCACGTGGTTTTATACGTGGATCTCCAACTTCATCGGAGACACTAGTCTTTCTGGAGAACCTGCCTTGTCTCACATCTCTCGTGTTTTATTGTATTCTAACTGCCTGAGTCTAACAATCATTGTGTTTTGCTTCCAGACTGTTGCATTACAACACATTTTCCATTAACAAGGAAATCCTCAGATTGTCTGACCGATTAAAAAGTTTTTAATCTAACGTGAATATAACCAGTCAATTGGCAAACCTCGTCTGATTCCGTAATCCCCATCTAGACCTGACTGTAACATGTGTGATGAGGTTGTCAGATTACTGAGAAGGAATACCTCGTGCTTTAAACAAAAGTTTTTTAAATGGCTTTTGATTACTGTACAGAGTACAACATGCATGATTGTCCATTATATAGAAAACGGGGATTAATTTGAAAGAAAAGCAGTTTAAGACATTAAAAGTTTTTGATGACACTTCTATTTTTCATCAGGGTTTTGTGAAAATAGTTCCAATATCTACATATGTGATATATCCGAGAGTTAACGTCGTAGTAATGGTCGAGGTGACCCAAATGTACTCTCGGTTTTTCTGATAAAAATATTTCCTCCAAAGTGGATACTCCCAGCTTATCTGACAAAAAACTATTTCCTCTCAATGCATATTCTCGGTTTGCATTATAAGGATATTTCTTCTAACGTTGATGCTATCGGTTTTTTCAAAATAATATGATAGATGATATTGATAAATTTGCTGCTAACATTTTGAATCCGGATTGTTTCTTTAAGGAGAGTTGCATGTGGAGCAGGAACTACTTACCCTTCCGGTGTAACTGTGTTCACCTCCGGGTTTTATTAGTGTTTGTGTTGTTCAATTTTTAGTTTTCTGTGTAGTGTTTTGTGGATCATTGTTTATCCTTGTGTTTTTTCTATTGGCCATTGTTTTGTCTGTCCTTCGATTTGTGGCTTCTGATTACCACTTTGCCACAATCACACTTTTCTTCATCTAAAGTAGATACACTCTATCTATCAGATGTTTGTTAGACATGCCGTCAACTTCTTAATAATATTACCTGTACTCGCTTGCTAGATGACGATAATTATCTAAGTCAACATCAATATCTCTGACTGCCCTCTCTAATTGAACAAATACTGATTCATCTTTGATTGGATTATCTTCTTTCCACATACACAGACGAATTGTACTTTGTACAATGGAGTCCATTTGACTACAAGGATACAATTGATGATATGTAGTAGATATTCTAGATAGAGTTATATCCCTTTAATTACCTTTTATGATTTTATCACACATATTTCACTCTAATTATTACCGTTTATAACTGAGACAAATACATTGCACTCTAATTGCTACTATGTATAATTAGCTACAGATATTTCACCTTAATAACTGCCGTTTATGATTTGTCACATGTATTCAATTTTAATTACCACCGTTTGCAATCATTTCCTAATAAGTAGTTCATCTTTATCTATATTAGGCTTCTAAACCCCTCCCCCCTCCCCCCAGAGCATCTGATCCTACCTGACTCCCGCGCTTTAGAGAAGAGTGTGATTTTCTGAGATTTTATTCCATTGTGTATTGTCGTTAATGATTAGTAACATAATTGTTGCTTATACATTTACTCTAACTGCCCCTTTGGTATCTTCAAACTCCTCTTAAATCACTGGGGTAAAGCTGATGACTGTAACTGTAGATTACGGTCATCCCAAGATGGCGGACATGAAATTAGGTAAGAATCTTTTCTGTCGATTAAATTGTTTCTATAATGTATTTTGAATTACACATGCATTAGTACAATAGTAATCTATGAACTTTTCACAAGGAAATCACAAATTATGACTGAAAAATGTACATGAAAGAGAAAATCCGATTTAAAAAAATCGTAAAGATGACCATAACTGAAAACTGCAATTACGGTCATCTCAGTGTTCAGTTACGGTCATCTTAGCGATTTTTTAAAATCGGATTTTCTCTTTCATATACATTTTTCAGTCGTAATTTCTGATTTCCCTGTGATAAGTTCATAGATTACTATCGTACCAATGCATGTGTCATTTAAAATACATCACAGAAACATTTTAATCGACAAAAAAGATTCTTACCCGATTCCATGTCCACCATCTTGGGATGACTGCAATTGCAGTAACGGTCATCAGCTTTACCCCAGTGTTAAATACTCTTGATTTGTTTTAATACAGATTAACGTATCGCAAGGTTAATAATATTACCTAATTTGATAAAAATCAGATCTCCCACTGAGATGTCGCAGCATATAAGATTTGAGGAAACCTCAAGTCGGATCGTATGGGAGTGACACGTATGAACCATCCAATAAAAATGACAATTGCAAGACTATGAAAGTGTTACTAAGCTGCTTTACATGCTACGAATAATACGATTGACCGATAAGGATCATAGCTGTATGTATAAAATTATTATATATTCATGACATAAGGTCACTCACATGTGTCGTGAACCGTAATGGGGTTTTCTGAGATCTCTTAAGTCGTGACATATCAGTAAAGTGGAGAAAGTGAGAGATGTGATTTTAATCAGATTGTAATATTACCTGTTCTCATTTTCTAAATGACGAATTTTCTCTAAATTCATTTCAATATCTCCAATCGTTTTCTCTAATTTAGAGAATACTGATATATCCCAGTCTGGAATGTCTCCTTCCTTGATATACATATGAATTATTTGTTTTGAAAGATGATCAATTTGTCTAAAATTGTAGGAATAATAATATGCAGCAGATAAAAGGATTAGAGTTATATGTTTTAACACCACTTTCAGCAATATTTCAGCTACATTTGTTTAATAATTTAAAAATAGCCTCCATGTACCACATTCTATACAGAAACCATTCATTGAAATTCAAATTAATAGATGATCTTACATTTGTTCATGTTTGAAATTTACATTTCCTAAATAAATAATGTAATAGATTACAACCAATGTAAATATCCTTCTCACACAGGAGACCTTAGCCGATTTTGGCTATCCTGTCAAGACCCATTGGTTTACTTGCTCCCAAATACCTATAGATTATATCGTTTTCCAATCTTTTCACTAGAAGGTACCTGATGAAGATTATTTGGGAAAAGTACCATACACACTAAATTAGATGTCTACGTTCATTAATTCAGTAAAGGTATAAAACAAAATAAACTTACATTTTATTGTTCTGAAGATTACCAACATACTCTACAGTCTCAGAAACTATCTGAAGATTTGTGTCGAATTGAACTGGCGATATTTGTCCACTTGCTTCATTTTGTGCTTCTCTGTTTTCCTTTTTACCTTCTCTGTTTTCATTTCGATCTTCTTTATTTTGCCTTTGATCTTTCACGGGATTGGGTTTGTCAGTCCCTTTCTGTGTACTCTTTGGTATTTTTTTTTCTTTCTGTTGTTTTTCTTCTGGTTGTTGTTGTGCGTTCAAGCATGTTGGGTTTGTTGTGATTTTCTTACGTAAAATATCTAGCTGTTGGTTCAATTTCCTGAAATGTTTAAGTTCAAATGGTTGATAAAATATTTCTGCATTACAAATATCATCATGTATAAGACAGATTGATTGTTGTTTAATGTCAAGTGGGGACATTGTTTGTCATATTGATCACGTGGTTTTTATACTTGGATTTCCAACTTCATCGGAGACCCTAGTCTTTCTGGAGAACCTGCCTTGTCTCACATCTCTCGTGTTTTATTGTATTCTAACTGCCTGAGTCTAACAATCGTTGTGTTTTGCTTCCAGACTGTTGCGTTACAACAAATTTTCCATTAACAAGGAAATCCTCAGATTGTCTGACCGATAAAAAAGTTTTTAATCTAACGTGAATATAACCGGTCAATTGGCAAACCTCATCTGATTCCGTAATCCCCATCTAGACCTGACTGTAACATGTGTGATGAGGTTGTAAGATTACTGAGAAGGAATACCTCGTGCTTTAAACAAAAGTTTTTAAAATGGCTTTTGATTACTGTACAGAGTACAACATGCATAATTGTCCATTATATAGAAAACGGGGATTAATTTGAAAGAAAAGCAGTTTAAGACATTAAAAGTTTTTGATGACACTTCTATTTTTCATCAGGGTTTGTGAAAATAGTTCCAATATCTACATATGTGATATAACCGTAGTAATGGTCGAGGTGAGCCAAATGTACTCTCGGTTTTTCTGATAAAAATATTTCCTCCAAAGTGGATACTCCCAGCTTATCTGACAAAAAACTATTTCCTCTCAATGCATATTCTCGGTTTGCATTATAAGGATATTTCTTCTAACGTTGATGCTATCGGTTTTTTCAAAATAATATGATAGATGATATTGATAAATTTGCTGCTAACATTTTGAATCCGGATTGTTTCTTTAAGGAGAGTTGCATGTGGAGCAGGAACTACTTACCCTTCCGGTGTAACTGTGTTCACCTCCGGGTTTTATTAGTGTTTGTGTTGTTCAATTTTTAGTTTTCTGTGTAGTGTTTTGTGGATCATTGTTTATCCTTGTGTTTTTTCTATTGGCCATTGTTTTGTCTGTCCTTCGATTTGTGGCTTCTGATTACCACTTTGCCACAATCACACTTTTCTTCATCTAAAGTAGATACACTATATCTATCAGATGTTTGTTAGACATGCCGTTACGGTCATCTGAGCGATTTTTTACTAGTATCAGTAGATATCACTGGACTGCCCAATGAAGATGTCAAACTATATCACTTATACTAGTATCAGTAGATATCACTGGACTGCCCTATGAAGATGTCAAACTATATCATATATACTAGTATTAGTGGATACCACTGGACTGCCCCATGAAGATGTCATATTACATCACTTATACTAGTATCAGTAGATATCACTGGACTGTCCTATGAAGATGTCAAACTATACCACTTATACTAGTATCAGTGGATACCACTGGACTGCCCCATGAAGATGTCATATTACATCACTTATACTAGTATCAGTAGATATCACTGGACTGCCCTATGAAGATGTCAAACTATATCATATATACTAGTATCAGTGGATACCACTGGACTGCCCCATGAAGATGTCAAATTACATCACTTATACTAGTATCAGTAGATATCAGTGGACTGCCCCATGAACATGTCAAACTATATCATATATACTAGTATTAGTGGATTCCACTGGACTGCCCCATGAAGATGTCAAATTACATCACTTATACTAGTATCAGTAGATATCACTGGACTACCCCATGAAGATGTCAAATTACATCACTTATACTAGTATCAGTAGATATCAGTGGACTGCCCCATGAAGATGTCAAACTATACCACATATACTAGTATCAGTGGATACCACTGGACTGCCCCATGAAGATTTCAAACTATATCACATATACTAGTATCAGTGGATACCACTGGACTGCCCAATGAAGATTTCAAACTATATCACATATACCAGTATCAGTGGATACCACTGGACTGCCCCATGAAGATGTCAAACGATATCACATATACTAGTATCAGTGGATACCACTGGACTGCCCAATGAAGATGTCAAACGATATCACATATACTAGTATCAGTGGATTCCACTGGACTGTCCCATGAAGATGTCAAATTACATCACTTATACTAGTATCAGTAGATATCAGTGGACTGCCCCATGAACATGTCAAACTATATCATATATACTAGTATCAGTGGATACCACTGGACTGCCCAATGAAGATTTCAAACTATATCACATATACTAGTATCAGTGGATACCACTGGACTGCCCCATGAAGATGTCATATTACATCACATATACTAGTATCAGTGGATACCACTGAACTGTCCCATGAAGATTTCAAACTATATCATATATACTAGTATCAGTGGATACCACTGGACTGCCCAATGAAGATGTCAAACTATATCATATATACTAGTATTAGTGGATACCACTGGACTGCCCAATGAAGATGTCAAACTATATCACATATACTAGTAGCAGTGGATACCACTGAACCGTCCCATGAAGATTTCAAACTATATCACATATACTAGTATCAGTGGATAACACTTGACTGCCCCATGATGATGTCAAACTATATCACATATACTAGTACCAGTGAAAACCACTGGACTGCCCCATGAATATGTCAAACTATATCATATATACTAGTATCAGTGGATAACACTGGACTGCCCCATGAAAATGTCAAACTATATCACATATCCTAGTATCAGTGGATTCCACTAAAATGCCCCATGAAGATGTCAAACTATATCACATATACTAGTATCAGTGGATAACAATGCAATGCCGCATGAAGATGTCAAAGAATATTACGTATACTAGTATCAGTGGATACCACTGAAATGCCACATGAAAATGTCAAACTATATCACATTTACTAGTATCAGTAGATACCACTGGACTGCCCGATGAAGATGTCGAACGATATAACATATACTAGTATCAGTGGATACCACTGAACTGCCCCATGAAGATGTGAAACTATATCACATATACTAGTATCAGTGGATACCACTGGACTGCCCCATGAAGATGTCAAACTATATCACATATTCTAGTATCAGTGGATACCACTAAAATGCCCTATGAAGATGTCAAACTATATCACATTTACTAGTATCAGTAGATAACAATGCAATGCCGAATGAAGATGTCAAACAATATCACATATACTAGTATCAGAGGATACCACTGAAATGCCACATGAAAATGTCAAACTATATCACATTTACTAGTATCAGTAGATACCACTGGACTGTTCGATGAAGATGTCAAACGATATCACATATACTATTATCAGTGGATACCACTGAACTGCCCCATGAAGATGTGAAACTATATCATATATTGCAATTTAATTATTTATCTATTAAATTCATTTATTGTATTATTTAGTATAAGCACGTTCACATTTTACATTAGGCCAATATACAGGTAACAGATTCTAAAATTTATAAAGTGCCTTTTATTCGTGCCGCACAATTAGCACGCTTTTCCACTGATAATGTTCAAACCAGTTATAAAAGGGGAATCTTGTGTTAAAAATTATCACAATTTAACAGCTCACCAAGACGGTTGGACGAAAAAAAGAAGAAAATTCTGATACAAGATAAGTTGCTATTTTTATTTACGTTATTACTTTGCTTTAAATGCTTTTTTAATGTTTTACGCTTTCAAGTGCTTTAGTTTTATTGTTTAATACTACAGTGGTCTTTTGAATTGATATTTGTGTCTGTATTGAAACAATCATGACAATGTCTATGCCATATGCCCGATGAAGTTGCGATTTAGCTAAACTTGTTGAATTATTAAATGTTTTAATTTTAAATTGTTATTGGATTTTAATTCTACATTGAAACAATGTTTAATTGGAATTACCTCCCCTTTTTCAGTTCATAATGAAAAAATCTTTAATTATTGGTTCATTAGTTGTTATGTTTTAAAAATATTCGTTCTTATGCATTTTCCTTGCTTAGTTTATGTTATTTCAAAGGTTATATACGTCAAGATCTTAGCGTAAGTAATTAATTGTCAGTTTAATATAATGATTGTACCTACGTTATACATGATTCCGTGTTTTTATTTATTATGAGTGAACATGCATTTGTAAGAGGATTTCTTCAGTGTTGTATGCAACTGCCTGTAAACTGAGCGTCATATTTTACAGTTTGAAATATAAAAAAAGCGTCATATTTTACATATTATTAAATAATTTCTAGCTTTATTCCATTATTAATTTATGATTTCGGAAATATGTCATGACTGAAAATAAAACCGTTACATATATACACGAAATATCTACACAAACAACTTCACGCATTGACTCAATCTATGTGCATGACATATTGATGTTGCATAATTGTAACTACAAAACACCGAAAACAATGCAAAACTGCGAGATAACCGTCATAAATCATTGAAAACGTCGTTTTAATGTGTCTTCAATTTAGTAATTTGTATGTATATCATATATATTTTATACATTTCAATTTCTGAAGAACTTCCCAACGATGTTTATACATTTGTTATATTGTCATTTTTCTTTTACATGCCTAGGGGTCGTGGAGTTCGGCGTGCTAGGCAGCAACACCCTTATGGTGTCGTTGGAAGGGGACAGGCAGTAAGGCGTAGAAATCCAGGAAGAGCTGCTGCCGTTCGTCAGGAACCGGAAGTTCAACGGGAACCAGATGTTCGCCAGGAACCAGCGGTTCGTCCAGAACCTGTTGTTCAACAGGAGCAAGTACCTGCTCCAATTCATACTCCAACCATTGAAATTCAGGCTGATAATACAGTTATAAATGGTGAGGAATTTACAATAGATTCCACACCTGTATCATGTAATATAAACAATGATCCTTTAATTGTAATAATGAACAATGACACACATGTATTTGCAAGCCAAAATGTGAATGAAAAAATGTGGGGGTTGCAGTATGTTAACTTAGCTCTTCTTTTACAACAAAACTTTGATATTCCAAATGAAACAACAAAGTCAAATTGTCTCACTGTTGTAAATGGTAATGTGGTCGTGAATACTGACAACAAGCATCTTAAAATTAAGAACATTGAAAATATAAATACATGGACTGATGCTTTTATTAATTTTTCAAAAATTGTTATTCAAAGGCATCCTCTATTAGCAATGGATTTACTTTCATATATGTCACTGATAAGGAGTGTGGCATCAGATGCCCCCTTTGTTAGTATATACCAGTATGACCAACAATTTAGATTAAGGGTTGCCCAAAATCCTTCAAAATCATGGTCACAAATAGATGGCAATTTATGGTTTCGCTTTATTGCAAAGGGCGCTTTAGGAGGACAACTAGTTACATCAAATCAATTCCAAACACTGCAGTCTCAACAATTACAAAGATGTTGTTATGATTTTAACTTTAAAAAGGGATGTTCTAGAGTTAATTGTACTTATAGACATGTTTGTTTGAAATGTTTTGGATTTCACCCTTCAGTTTTATGTACATCTAATAAAAATGTACAAAATAGTCAATATTTAAATCCACAAAATAGTCAATATTTAAATCCAAGACTGAGTGGTCCTCGGTCAAAAATACCCGTTCACAGAAACCAAATTAGTCCATTTGTTCAGCAACCACCAAGATTGAATTTTAAACCTCCAGCTTTCTATCCTCAAAATATTCGTTATTAAATTTCAGACGGAAGTAAAAATAGATTTGATGTTTGGACGCTTGGTTTCTCCCCTATATGCACAAATGAATTAGATAAGGTTCTAGCGTGGTATACGGAAAGAAAAACTGCAACTTTACTGTCATCTGGTTTTAGATATGGATTTAAATTACATTATGAAGATCCAGCTTCCTTTTGATACAAAAAATTTAAAATCTGTTTTACAAAATAAAACCGCAGCTATTTAAAAGGTTGAAAATTAGATTAAAAATGGTAGAATAGCAGGGCCATTTAAATTTAGACCTATCTCAAATTTAAGATGCTCACCTATTGGTTTGGTCCCAAAGAAGACATCTGGATGGCGCCTAATCACACATTTGTCGTATCCACCTTCAAATAGTGTTAATGATTTCATTGATTCGAAATTTACATCAGTTCAATTTCCATCATTTGATAATGCTGTTTCAATTGTTAAAAAATTAGGTTATAATGCAATTATTGCAAAAATGAATATCAAATCCACATTTAGACTTTTACCATGTTATCCATGTGATTTTAACTTATTAGGTTTCAAAATTGGTTCAGAATTTTATATTGATAAATGTATGCCAATGGGAAGTTCAATTTCCTGTTCTATATTTGAAAATTTTTCAACCTTTTTACATTGGCTAACACAACATGAAGCTGGTTCAAGTGACTTAGATCATTATTTGGATGACTTTTTCTTTGCTGGTCTTGCAGAAACCAGTGATTGTCAAAACTTAATGACGGCATTTATAAATGTATGTAAAAGGTTAAATGTGCCCATTGGATGAAAACACTGAAGGTCCCATTTGTATAATGGAATATTTGGGCTTAACAATTAATACCAGAGATATGACAATTCAAATACCTGAAAAGAAGTTAAAAGAATTGTAATTACAAATTAAAACTGTTGCTTTTTCAAAAAAAGGTAACTCTGAAACAACTTCAATCATTATGTGGATCTCTTGCTTTCTGTACAAGAGCAATCCCAGCAGGAAGAGCTTTTAGTCGTCGATTATATATGGCTACATCTAAAGCAAAAAAGTCATATCATCCAATTAGAATTACTAATGAATTGTTCCATGATCTTATGACATGGAAAATATTCATTGAAAATTTTAATGGAACGTCTTTTATATTGGATGAGAATTGGTTAACTAATTTTGATATTCAACTCTTCAGTGATAGTGCTGGAAACGGTATTGGAAAAAGGTTGTGGTTGTTATTTTATGGGCAAATGGGCATTTTTACAGTGGTCAAAGGAATGGCATGACACTAACATTTTATTAGATATTACCTTTCTTGAAACTATACCAATTGCTTTGGCAATATTTTTATGGTACAATTTCTTTGAAAAGAAGAGAATTATTTCAATATCGACAATTTAGCAGTGGTGTCTGTTCTAAACACCAAGTCGTCAAACAATTTTAGAGTAATGAATCTTGTTAGATACATAGTATACTGGTCAATGATGGGTAGTTTTCAAATCAAAGCTTTCCATATTTCGTCTGTCAATAACTGCATTGCTGATGCACTCTCTCGTGGTCAATTTCAGAAATTCAAAAAATTGGCACCAGAAGCAGCCGAATTTCCAACTATAGTACCAAGGGAGTTTTGGAACCTTTTAAACATGAGTTT
>MJUT01000680.1:64523-77298 GCA_002080005.1 Gigantidas platifrons
TGTCTGAGGGAGGAGAACCTTAGTTTGATCACCTGTGTCTGAGGGAGGAGAACTTTGGTTTTTATTAATGATTACATTATTTAGGAACTGTAAATATTACCCGTTATCCTCAACATTGTCGGAGCTGTTATAACATTTTACCTTGTCGTCGATGTTTTGAATTCGAATTGTTTCTTAGTAAACAATATATCCTCTAATGTGGATACTCTCTGTTTTTGAATTACAAAATAACAGATATTCGTATATTTTGTGGTCAACTACATATACTTAATACCTATTCTTGGTTTCCAACTGACGCAATTTCTTAAAATCAACCTCAATATCTTCAATCGCTCTCTTTAACTGAGACAATAATGTTTTGTCTTGGATTGGTTGGTCTCCTTCCTTCATGGTCAGTTGAATTGTTTGTTTTGCAAGATGATCCATTTTACTAAGATTATAGAATATTTAATATATGTAATAGATATTAAGGTTCATACACATTGATCATTTGTCTTGTGTTATTAGTGAACTGTTTTTGTAGATTCATAAAAAAAAATGTTTTAATTTAAATTAAGAGCTCGTTGGCCCCGGTTTGTCTCATTCCTCCCTAATTACTATGCATTTCTACGATACAAGACATGCTAAATGACTCAAGCTTGGGCAGTACTTGAACACGCCACATAGAACATATAAGTGTCATACCATACATTCAGTACTACTAGTACATGTATACAATTTTCAGTTTTATTTGATTCTGTGTGTGTTTGACTATCAGTCATCCAATATTCATTATAGTCTTGTGAAGGGAAATATAAATGATACTATATATTCTGCTACGAAACAAAAGTTTAATCAGTGATGGTCAACAATTCCACCAATATCAACATCTACCTCTTACCCCAAACCATTCAACACCACCAACAGAGATCACGACATACTTCGTATGAAATTCAGGTCCTGGCATAGCATAGACACTAATATTTGGCGGATTTAAACAGGTTAAAGTTATCACAACCTTCTCTCTTGATAATTGAAACGCACGCACGCACCCACGCACGCACGCACGCACTTATGCCGAATAAAATCATGGTTTATATAACTGTTTGTTTCACTTGATCTTAGTAACTTGAGGTACATCAGTTGGTATTTTGATTTGGAAATTCCTGATAATTTTTTGGAAAATTAATATTGATTCAGAATGAGATAGTCATAACATGTTATGAGTTTCATTGAATATTGTTAAAAGTCAGTGATATTGTTCTGATCTAACGGAATAATGTCATTGATAAAGTAAATATGCAGTTCAAATATCAACATATATAAGACCGATTGATTGTTGTTTAATGTCCAGTGAGCAGACTGTTTGTCATATTCATCACATGGTTCTTATACTTGGATTTTCCAACGTAAACGAAGACCCTAGTCTTTCCGGAGAACCTGTCTTGTCTCGCATCTCTCTTGTGTTTTATGGTATTCTAACTGCATGAGGCTATCAATAGTTCTGCTTTGTTTCCAGAATGTTGCTTTACAACAAAGTTTCCACTAACAATGACATCACCAGGTTGTCTGACTGATAAAAAAAAGTGTTTACTCTAGGTAACGTGAATATTCCCAGTGAATTGACAAACCTCGTCTGATTCCATGACCTCCACCTTTCCTCGACTGTAACATGTGTAATGCGGTTGTCGGAATATTGAGAAGGAAATCTTTGTGTTTAAAGCAAAAGTTCTCAAAATATCCTTTGATTACTGTATAGACTACGCCATACATAATTGTCCATTATTTAGAAAAAACGAGGATTAATTTGAAAGAAAAGGAGTTGAAGACATTAAAAGTTGTTTTATGATGCAAATACTGCCATTTCTCATCAGGATTTTGTGAAAATAGTTCCAATGTCTGCATATGTGACATAACAGATGTTTGATGAAGTAATAATATCGGCCGAGGTGAGCCGAATATAATCTCGGTTTTTGTGATAAAAATATTTCCTCCAAAGTGGATACTCCCAGTTGTCTGATAAAACTATTTCCTCTAAATGCATATTCCCGGTTTGTATTACAGTGGAACCTGTCTAATCCGACACACCAAGGGACCAGGAAAATGTGTTGGATTGTACAGGATGTCAGAATACTCAGGTTTTATTTATGTTAACAGAAGTACTTTGGGACCATAAATTTTTGTCGGATGTCACAGGATGTCGGAAAACTCAGGTGTCGGATTACACAGGTTCCACTGTATATGGATATTTCTTCTAAAGTTGATGCTCTCGGTTTTTTCAAAACAATATGATAGGTATTGATAGATTTTCTGCTGTGATTTTGAATCTGGATTGTTTCTTTATGAAGAGCCACATATGGAGCAGCAACTGCTGACCACGCTGGACCACCCTCTCTAATTGAAAAAATATTGATTCATCTTTGCTTGGATTATCTTCTTCTCACATACACAGACGAATTGTACGTTGCACAAGGAGGTCCGTTTGTCTACAAGGATACAACTGATGATATGTAGTTGATATTATATTTATAATTATGTTCCTTTGACGCCACTTTCAACAATATTTCAGTCATGTATCATGGTAGCCACCTATTTTGGGTGTTGAAAAGAGGACCATACAGTGGATACCATTGGACTGCCCCATGAAGATGTCAAACTATATCACCTATACTAGTATCAGTGGATACCACTGAAATACCGTATGAAAATGTCAAACTGTAGCATATATACTAGTATCAGTGGATACCAATGGACTGCCCCATCAAGATGTCAAACTATATCACATACTAGTAAACTAGCATCTATGGATGCCACTGGACTGCCCCATGAAGATGTCAAACTGTATCACATATACTAGTATCAGTTGATACCACTGGACTGCCCCATGAAGATGTCAAACTGTATCACATATACTAGTATCAGTTGATACCACTGGACTGCCCCATGAAGATGTCAAACTATATCACATATACTAGTATCAGTGGATACCACTGGACTGCCCCATGAAGATGTCAAACTATATCACATATACTAGTATCAGTGGATACCACTGTACTGCCCCATGAAGATGTCAAACTATATCACATATACTAGTATCAGTGGATACCACTGGACTTCCCCATGAAGATGTCAAACTATATCACATATACTAGTATCAGTGGATACCACTGGACTGCCCCATGAAGATGTCACACTATATCACATATACTAGTATCAGTGGATACCACTAGACTGTTCCATGAAAATGTCAAACTATCACATATACTAGTATCAGATATTAAGAGTAATGAATATTAAAAGCACACGCGTCTTGGGTGACAATTCACGGGATCGCAAAAAATTCTTTATCAGTTATTTTGTTGCTACAGTAAAACCAGAATGATTAAAGTATAGTCATGTAATTCAATATTTTCACTCATTAGTAGTTATTGGAAATATGGTGAATGGAATGCATATTGATTTCGAAAGAGAAATAAGTTAATGTGTAGTGTTTTGTAGATCAATATTTGTCCTTTTTTGTGTCATTGTATTGTCTGTCCTTATCCGATTTACAGTTTCTGGTTACTCCTTTGGAATATTCACACTATTCTTATGGATTATATTGATTCAATTTCCACAATTGTTTCTGACAAGAAGGTATTTGTGGGTATTCATCACAGTTGACATCTGTTCCTTGTAAGCGGCCATCTTGGATATCGGATCAGCACTAAAACACAGCTGTGCCACAAAATTTGCCGACTTAGTAGAACTAAACCCAATATATATGGATTCTAAGTTTGTATTAATTTAATCCAGTTGTATTAGAGAAGAAGATTGAAGCTTACAGACGACGACGGAAGCAGACAAGAGACGGCGACACTGGGTGGCACTGACAGACGACAGGCGGTAAGAAGACGCCAACTGATTGCAAATGTTTATACATTTTTGCATTATCTTTCGGGACATTTTGTGCTGTTCTTTATTAGCTGCAAATGAACACATTGACTTAAACACTTTGGTGTTTGGAAGCCAAATTTATAATATTGACACAAATAGGCATGTATTCATTACTGTACAGACATATATTAAGGAAACATGTCGCTTTTCTTTCCACTGATTTATCGTGAATGTAATCAGGTGACAATTGCTTTGTGGCTCACCGGGTGTGAATTAGTAAATGTTGTAATACACACGTGTGAGCACTTGATGTTACAATTCTTACTGAATAAATAATGATATTATTATATATTTTGAAACTAAATTTTAAAAGATCCTACCTTTACCGAATTAATAATCCAACTACATTTTATAACAATCATTGATTTTCTTCACACTAGGTGTGTTATATATACTAGTCCAATTATTGTAAAGGTGTGTAGAGAATATGAATTCTTATATATTATCATCAATTAAAAAAAATTATGGTGTGTGGAAATTCCTCTCAAAATCTAATCAATTATCGGAAGTTCGGATTACCCGTAAGTCAAGATGATGTATGAATTTCCCGGGAGATTGCAATAACAGCATGATGCAATATTCTTAAATTGCCAAAAGGATTATGAAATAATATGTCCCTTGATGTATATATACTTATATGCTTGCCAATAAGTATGGTAAGACTGACAAAAAGTGTAGTTTCTTCTTTGAAAAGAGAATATTTCAGGAAACGAAAACAGAATTTGGCAGTTACTAGTGCTATATATATAATAAACATAAATACATATATATATATAATAAAAATTTAAACAGAATTCTGGAACTTCAATCACATTTTATACAGCACAAGCTTTCACTGCTTACACAGATCACAGGCGCTTGTGTAGAGTCAAAAATATGCTCGCTATGTACCTAAAATACCACAAGGCCGGACTCACTCCCACTACCCCTGTCACTTCAACCGCTATTTCCCCTGTCAAAATGTCGATAGGACACAAATCGCCGACTGATTTGTGTAGTGAAATGATTTTTCTTCAAGGAACATCCGTTGTTTATATCTTCCTACCTTCTACACCCCCATACTGACAGATAATCCTCCGATTTTGTTGATACACAACATATCGTAGGTTGCAAAAGCGAAAGTAGGTCGCGTGACGTCTTTCCGCCTTTCGTTCGTACTCGGGTTTTATCTTATATAAATACTAAACACTAGAAATTCCAAATTCAAATTACAAGGCGCCAAAATATGAACTTCTCATGTATGTTTCGTAAGGCAATAATAAAACCCGAGAACGACCGAAAGGCGGAAAGACATACTTTCGCTTTTGCAGCCTACGATATGTTGTGTATCAACAAAATCGGAGGATTATCTGTCAGTATGGAGGTGCAGAAGGTAGAAAGATATAAAAAACGGATGTTCCTTGAAGAAAAATCATTTCACTACACAAATCAGTCGGCGATTTGTGTCCTATCGACATTTTGACAGGGGAAATAGCGGTTGAAGTGACAGGGGTAGTGGGAGTGAGTCCGGCCTTGTGGTATTTTAGGTACATAGCGAGCATATTTTTGACTCTACACAGGCGCCTGTGCACAGATCACCAGGTACAATGAATAATTCAAAATATATATATATATGAATAAAGAATGATATAAAAGGGGAAAATATGCTACCCACTTGATATTTTTGAAAGAGAAAGGGATCGTATCACTTCTGGACAGAACACTTGTATTTTTATATTGCCTGAATATTTAAAAATATTCTTAAAATCATGTAGATTTTCTAGGACGCTACCATTGTTTGTACTACACTTTTCTATTTGCGTATCACGTGATACACATTCCACAAATTGATGACGCGTTATCGATCAATGCTATAGATCAACAGAATACTTTCCCTCTAAACACGAATGCAGACAATAGCACCACCGCTAATTAAACAGATAACCTCTGCTGAATACATGAATGAAAATCAAGACAAATCCATTGTAGATAACCAAAATAATCATTTCAACACTTTTATTGCCACTCGATTAATTGAAAATGATCACACTGCCATTGCAGAAATTGCAAATGTAGAGGATGACATCCCTCTTGCTGCATTGTGTAATCCGCAAAGGACGAAGAAGCACAACGTCTAACCTTCCTCAAGTGACTCTGATGACAACATTCCTCTGAAAACACTGTTCAAGAGACACAAGTCAACACTCAACATAAAAAGAAAAATTGTCCTTTCAGATTCGTCAGATATGGATAATTGCGATAAGGATGAATATTTTGATATAATAAAAGATAAATTGTCGTCCTGAGCTCGTCTGATTCCGATTTGTCAGACATAAGCATACCTATCATTGAAATTACAAAACATAGAAAAAAAATGTTTTAGAAAGCGTAATAGACCTGTCAGAAGAGATGTTGTAACAATGTCAAAAGCTGTGAAGTCAAAATATGCAAAGAGACAAACTGGTGACGAGATACAAAAACAGTAATTAGGAGCAAACTTGAACACAAAATACAGCAAATAACAATAAACTTTCATAATAGCAGACTGAACAATTTAATTCAAAGTAATGGTTTTGCACGAAAGAATGTACCAGCAAACGGAGATTGTTTTTTCAATTCTGTGTCAGCTCATCTAGACCACCAAATAACTGGAACAGAATTACGCCAGAAAACATTTGAGCATTTATTATATAATGAAGCTCATTACCAGGGTTATTTAACAACTATACCAGGACAAACCGCTGAAGAGAAAACTGAGGAGTATAACTTGAAAGTAAATGAAGTAAAACAACAGGGACATTGGAATAATGATATTTCTGACATTGTACCACTTTCCGTCTCGAATTTACTCCAGTTGCCAATAATTATCTACAGTAGTAAACTTGATAGACCAATTGAAAGTGTAAAACCAGATATGCAGATTGAAACTTCAACAAGAGATGTGAATACTGATGAAATAAGACTTGCCTATCTTGCAGTTCCTGGTAAAGAACACTATGATGCATGTCTCAAGCCTACAGTAGACGGACAGAATCGGTCTGAAAGGTCGCCACAAAAATCAGATGCTCAGGAATGCACATCGAATAAATAAGACAATCAAATGACAATGGCGAAATATTTTACCAAAAAAAACGGCAGAACAAAAGTAATTTCATTGCTACCTCAAGAAAAGCCGAGAAGAAAAAACACACGCGAAAGCGGCAGTCTTGTCCACAAAAATGGAAAAAAAATGTACGAAAAGAATTGAAAAATTTAGGAAAAGAATATTTCTCACCAACGACAAAGAAATCAGTCCCAGCGAAAGCACTAAGACCACATTCATGTACTACATGTAGGTTTGAGTGTAGTAAAAAGGTGCCAGAAGATGTTAGGAGTGAAATTTCTAAGTCATTTTACAATGCGGATAGGACATTTGAACGAAAGAGAGATTTTATATGCAGACATATTGTAGTCCAACCCGTGAGTAAAAGATACAGTCGCTCATACAAACAAAATTCTAAGACATACTTTCTTCCTGTGGTTGGTACTTTACAGCGGGTGTGTAAATAGCTTTTTCTGAGAACTCTAGACGTAAGTGATAAAATGGTACGATGTACGCTTAGCAGGGAAGTTCATGGTTCCTTCCAAGAAACTGAAAGGAGAGGAAAACACACACCAGCCAAAAAGACATCCGATGCCAAATTGCAAATTGTTCGACAACATATCGAATCCTTCCCTGTGATGGATACCCATTGCAAACGAAAAGATACGAGCAGAGAATTTCTTGAACAAGATCTGTCTATCACTAAAATGTATGACTTGCATAAGGAAAAATGCGTCTCCTGCTTCTTCAATTACATACAAGAGATTATTCTGCAATGAATACAATTTCTCTTTTCACAAACCTGAAAAGGACTCATGTGAACAATGTAATACATACGCAGAAAAGGAAAAGAGCAATATGCTATCTCCAGAAGATGTTACAAAGCAAACAGAACTTTTGACTTCAAAGGAAATGGCGCGTGAGGAGAAGGAACTAGACAAACAAAAAGCCAAATCTGACAGTGCAGTATATGCTGCAACATTTGATCTGGAGGCAGTTTTATATACACCTTGCTCTACTGTCAGTCAGATATTTTACAGAAGAAAGTTAGCGAGTTATAATTTGTCTATCTATGACCTTGGATCAAAAGATGGCAAGTGCTACCTTTGGGACGAGTCCCAGGGCGCTAGAGGTTCATCGGAAGTAGGCACATGTTTGATAGCACATTTACAAGGATTACCAATGTCTGCCAAACATGTTATTCTCTACTCGGATTGTTGCACTGGGCAAAATAGAAATCAATACCTTTCTGCAGGATTACTTCACACTTTAAATCTGTCAAAAAATTTGGAAATAAATTGAGCAAAAGTATTTAGAAAGTGGGCACACACAAATGGAGTGTGACTCCATGCACTCTACCATTGAGAGGGCAAAGAAAAGGACATCGGTTTACATTCCAAGTATGTGGGATACTATTATCACAATGGCAAGGAAGAACAATCCTTATGTTGTAGTTCCACTACGCTTTAATCAGTTTCATGACCTACACAAACTAGTAAAGGAGAATTATGGGTCTTTCAAGCAAACGACATCTGGACAGAGGGTCAACTGGGTGAAAATGAAAATTATCAAACTAGACAAAAAAGAGAAAAACATTATTCAGTTCAAATATAGTTAAGATGACGAGGACTATCAGATGATAAATGTCGAGAAAAGACTTAAAAGAGGAGAGCGAAGAAATTCGAAGGAAGTGCTTCTTAGCCCAAAATATATGGGTAAAGGGTCCATATTGAAAGAAAAGAAGAATGATCTTCTTTCTCTTTGTAAATCATTTGTCATCCCACCAGAACACTGGTCTTTTTACCAGTCACTTACCACAAGTGCTAAAGTGAAGGACAGACTTCCGTTGCCAGATGTTCTTGTGGAAGATGAGGATTCAGAAAAGATCTGATAATTGTACAGTGCTTTTTACTATTGAATTCTGAATGCAAATCGAATTATATTTTACAACATAGCTAACAATTTCTCACCAGATAGTAACAAAATGTTTTAAATAGAACAGAATATCTTCATTACAATGATGTGTATAACGTACTAAACAATGATTCTGCAGGTTATTAATAAAAATATAATATTCATACCCTGCAGCTGTTTTCTAAGCCATGTTCAATAAAATTTGATAACATAATCCTCTTTAGTATCACTGTTTTAGTTACAAAGAGAAAATTTATTACTCATGAGCGTTTTTTAAATGAGTATTTTCGTGAAAGCCTTAAGGGCTGATGAGCAATTTTTACTATATATGGAAGTATAATGGGAGATATGTAAACATGTTTATTGGCAGGTAAAAAAGGCTTATTTTATATAGTTGTGCGCTGAAAAACATAGCAATCCTATGTACCACTGATTTCCTGTGTCAGTCTAAAAATTAAAACCTGTTTTTCTCAAAATTGTCAAAAATGCTGATGAGCCCTTACATGAAATTTTCGAGTTGTTTTTTTGTTTTTTTTTGTTTTTTTTCCCAATTATTAATGAAGACTGTAGCTTTTGTGTATCTATTTTCATCTGTATCTGTATGTTGTTCATAAAAGGAGAAGATGTTCTAAGTATCTGATCCTATTGTCATGTTTTTGGACAATAAAATATGCTTAAACTAGGTAGACATCTTATTCGTTCGTACCTTTTATACTGCTGCAAATCATCAAAACGGCTTCCTACTTTAGAAATTATTTCAAGGTTTGTGTCGACCTGAGATGGTGCATGGTCACTTTTGACATCCGATTGATCTGTTTTCGCTTTGGTTTGTTTGGTCGTTTGTTGTGGATGTGGCTGTCCGGGACCAATTGGTGGTTGGTTTCTGTCATTACTCTGTTTTGGTTGTTGTTCAGTCTGGTCTGTTGAGTAATTCTCGATATTCTTACTCAACTTGTTCAGCTCTTCACTCAATGTCCTGTTATAAAGAGGATTAGTTGAAAAAACGATTGTTAATGTTTTTTCATTTTATTTTCAAACATCAATTCTTCTCTTTTGAAATATTGCAATGTAATTTCTTTGTCAATAATATATTCTATAAAATTACCAAAACGATATTTATGACCATGAGATCAACAATTTCACCAATATCAACAAAACGGACAACTACCACTCGTCTCAAATCATTGAACAAAATCCAAAATAAATAGACAGCATTAGTGCAGTGTCTTAAAATATAAAGTTTATCAAAAAAACTGGGGTAAAGGGGAAGTTCACCGACCTTTTCCCAGTTTTGTGTCGAATACACATAAACTTTGTTTTTAAGACACCGCATTAGTATTGTATTTATCCTGCAGAAAAGTCACATTAATCCATTGACGGTTATATTTTGAATGAAATAATAAAATTATATAAGTATCCCTTGATAGTCCCTTTTGATATTTTCTGTCAACAGGAGTTGAACTGGATTTACAATTAGTTTCCGAAAGCTCAACAAGTATCATGTGGAAGGGGTACCAGAAAAAGTTATATTACAGTCAGGGACAACATAAACAAAAATTTATCCAGTAATGCAATTTGCTTCCTCAAATAGAACAGTTTCTAAATAATATTCCCGAATTTTACAAAAATGGTTTGACCAGTTGGATAAAAACAGGTGGTGGTCAATTAAGTTCATCATTAACATTTAGTAATATAAGAAAGCAAATTTTATGGGGAAATATTTATTTTTTAAAGAATGGGTTAATAGTGGAATATTTTTTGTTAATGACATAATAGATAATAATGGTAAAATTATGCAAGAGTTTATTCTTCACAAGTTAAAAAAGAAATCTAATTGGATATTTAATTTAGTATTCTTAAAAAAAGCTTTTCCAAAGAATTGGATAGACATTTTAAAAACAGAAAGCTCAGTTAAAAGCATTGTAAATATCAAAAAGGATTATTTCATCTGGAACAATCAGTTTATTAATTTATCTACATTGTCTAATAAGTTATTATATAATAAACTAGTGAATGCTAAATTTTCAAACCCTATTAGTACACATTATTGGATTAATTATTTAGTGTTGTCTGAAAAACCAAATACAAGTAGTCTATATTCTTTCATTTTCAAATTTCTTGAAGAAAACAAACTTAAAATGTTCAAATGGAAACTTTTGCATTTTATTATTCCAAATAAAGTTTTACTTTTCAAATGGAAAAATGTTGGGAATAGTTTATGTAATTTCTGTCAATTAGATGAAGATTACTCTCATTATTTTATTACTTGTGCTTTTCTAAAAGAGTTTTGGACAAAATTTCAGAATTTAATGAAGGGTTTGGGTATCGAAAACAAAATTACTTTGAAACATATAGTATTTGGACACAAGATAGAAGATCAAAACTATTTTGCATTAAATTTTTTGATAACAGTTGTAGGGTTTTCCATCTACAAATCGTACTGTATATCTGAACATAAAACAAAGTATATTGATGTTTATAGAATATTTGCCAATGAATATATTAAAAGAATAAATGAAAATAAAACACTTCAAAAGTGTACATTTTAATGAGAGCAAAAAATTATATAATAAATGGAAAATAAATAAATGTTTCCAAAAGGTATTAAACAGAAATTGTATTTTATATATATATTTCATGTAATTCTGATTACAGCCCTGGAAAATGAGAACAAGATGTAACAGGGAAACACCAAAAGGAGCTTGGACTTTTGATGTGTTAATTGTAGCAAGCATTTGAATAAAAGATATTATGTTGTTGAAAAATTAAAAAAAAAAATGCACATATTCGCTTCTGCCCCAAAAGAACACACACTGAACTGCCCCATGAAGATGTCAAACTATATCACATATACTAGTATGAATGGATACCACTGGATTGTCCATAAAGATGCCAAACTATATCACACATACTAGTATCAATGGATACCACTGGACTGCATCATGAAGATGTCAAACTATATCACATATACTAGTATCAGTGGATACCACTGGACTGCCCCATGAAGATGTCAAACTATATCGCATATACTCTGATCAGTGGATACCACTGGACTGCCCCATGAAGATGTCAAACTATATCGCATATACTCTGATCAGTGGATACCACTGGACTGCCCCATGAAGATGTCAAATTATATCACATATACTAGTATCAGTGGATACCACTGGACTGCCCCATGCAGATGTCAGACTATATCACATATACTAGTATCAGTGGATACCACTGGACTGCCCCATGAAGATGTCACACTATATCACATATACTAGTATCATATATTAAGAGAAATGAATACTAAAAACCACGCTTCTTGGGTGACAATTCATGGGATCGCAAAAAGTGCTTTATCAGTTATTTTGTCACTACAGTAAAACCAGAAAGATAACAGTATAGCCATGTAACTCCATATTTTTACTCATTACTAGTTATTGGATATATGGTGAAAGGAATGCATATTGATTTCGAAAAAGAAATAAGTTAATGTGAAGTGTTTTGTAGATCAATGTTTGTTCTTTTTCTTTTGATCATTGTATTGTCTGTCCTTGTCCGATTTATAGCTTCTGGTTATTCCTATGGAATATTCAAACTATTCTTATGGGTCACATTGTTTCAATTTTCACAATTTGGGGCATTATTAACTCTTAAAACGTGTCCCTTGTAGGCAACCATCTTTGATATCGGATCAGCACTAAAACACAGATGTGGTTTAGGACATTCCTATGATAATTCATACAATGTAAAATATATGTATATTTGGCTCTGGTGGGGATGTTGAATTTCAAATCGGCAAAAAAATCGCTAGCTTAGTAGAACTAAACCCAATGTATATTCACTCCAAGTTTTGGTTCACTTAATCTTAATCTAGTTGTATTAGAGAAGATGATT
>MJUT01000680.1:164738-184305 GCA_002080005.1 Gigantidas platifrons
ACCTCTAAACAGTGATGGTCAACAATTCTACCAATATCAACAAAGTGAACAACCATCTCTAAACAGTGATGGTCAACAATTCTACCAATATCAACAAAGTGAACAACTACCTCTAAACAGTGATGGTCAACAATTCATTAAATCATTGCACATGAAAAAGAGCACAACATAACGTTGGAAATCCAGGTCCTGGCTTGGGACAGGCACAGAAATGTGACAGTGTTTAACTGGCTGGTGGAATGTTAAAATCAACATTGACTTTGACTTGGGTGCAATAAGGTTAGAATTCATTTATTCATTCAGATATTACTTTATATTATAGAATAGAAACATAAGACAAGATCTGTGCTTGTGTCTGTAAGTCTGATACCATTGTCACCTTTATAAACTCTTATGGGAAAAAATCAATACCTGTCTGATGAGAAGAAAGTCATGTTTAATCTATCACTATATTTGATCAGGTTAAGTTCTGGGATTGTTACATACTTAATCACTAGAAATCTATATGTTATCACATAAATTATAATATATCTCCATCTTGATAAGTTTTTTTTAATTCATATTTTTTCAACAAGGCTTGTAGTTAAATTGGCAAAATCCATGTTTTGAAGAAAAATGTATACTCCAACTGCACTGATATAGCAAGATAATTTACACTTTGTATTTGGTTGCATGCCGACTGTTTTATTTGTTTACGTCTTGACTGTTTTAGTTGATTATATCTGGACTATTATTTGCTTACATGCTGACTGTATTATTTGTTTACATACTGTTTTTTTGTTTATATGTTGACTGTGTTATTTGTTTACATGCAGGCTGTATTATTTTGTTTACATACCGACTACTTTCTTTGTATACATGTTAACTCCATTATTTGTTTACATGCCGGCTGTATTATTTGTTTACATACCGACTGTTTCTTTGTTTACATGTTGACTGCGTTATTTGTTTACATGCCAACTGTATTATCTGTTTACATGCTGACAGCATTATTTGTTTACATGCCAACTGTATTATCTGTTTACATGCCAGCTGTATTATTTGCTTACATTACTGACTATTTTCTTTGTTTACATGTTGACTGCATTATTTGTTTACATGCCAACTGTATTATCTGTTTACATGCTGACGGTATTATTTGTTTACATGCCAACTGTATTACTTGTTTATATGCTAACTGTATTACTTGTTTACATGCCAACTGTATTATTTGTTTACATGCCAACTGTCTTACGTGTTTATATGCCAGCTGGGTTACTTGTCTACCTGCTCACTGTATTATTTGTTTACATGCCAACAGCATTATTTGTTTACATGCCAACTGTCTTACGTGTTTATATGCCAGCTGGGTTACTTGTCTACCTGCTCACTGTATTATTTGTTTACATGCCAACAGCATTATTTGTTTACATGCCAGCTATATTATTCGTTTACATTCCCACTATATTACTTGTTTACATGTCAGCTATATTATTTGCTTACATGCCAACTGTATTATTTGTTTACATGCCAACTGTATTACGTGTTTATATGCCAGCTGGGTTACTTGTCTACCTGCTCACTGTATTATTTGTTTACATGCCAACTGTATTATTTGTTTACATGCCAACTTTATTACTTGCTTGCATGCCAGCTACACAGTGTGGGAACGGAAGTGTATAGGAAATAAACAACTTCGGTATTTGTGATGGTGTATAGCGACGATCCATCGCTTGCAGGACTGTAAAAATATTACCTCAGGTAAGATTTTGTAATGGTTTGAGCTTATACAAAGCAACCAAAGTTTTAATTTGCCTTACGAAGGTCCATGTGTATATTTGATGCATGAAACACTGCAATAATGCTGCAAATGCAAGATAAAATGTCAAGAAAATACCACCGATCAGTAGAAGTTTGAGTGCCTGTCTTGTTTGACTGCTTTTTACAAAATATTCGAAAATGTTATGATATTGAAATATACGTTTTTTAAAAGCCTTTCATATATACTTTTGACATGCAAAGACAGATTTTTGTAAGTTGTATCAATGCCGAGAAAGTTTGGGTCAAAGATAGTGATGCAAGAATTGCAGTGTATAGGTGCTTTTTGGCAATCAGATATGTAGTGGATAGTCGCTTGTAAACGCAGTGTATAGTCGCTTGATTTTCTCTTTCAATAAAATTTTATAGTTAAGTGTATCTGAAGCGTCCAAACGTTTAGCAATCAGTACTTTGACGATCGAGAGGATAAAATCATTATCTTTGTGGAAAAACTGTGGTATTTGTCAAGAAAAAATATGCTGTTACTTAGGCAATAGCCAAACAACCTGTTCTAGTGTATAATTCATATTTTATTATATTTTGAATAATAAATTAAACAGTGCGGATAGGTTTGTAATAACTATTACCTACCCTGGTGTCTACAAAATAATATGTTTCTTTCCCCTTTACATACTCGTCCATTCTTTGGTTGTTTTGCATTTACAGGTTTGTACTTTTTATTCACTTATAAGGGGCCCGGATGGCTCAATGAGTTAGGTCGTTGGATCTAACAACTCATACAAGCTTATTACCAATACGGCGTGGGTTCGTGCCTGGCTTTGTAAATTACAAAAATGGTGCACTCGACTCGCAATCACAAGTGATTGCCAGTTGCTTGTTCAGGGTCTGTGGTTCTCTCCGGGTATTCCGGCTTCCTCCACCACTACAAGTGGTCGCCATGATATAGCTGAAATATTGCTGAAAGTGGCGTTAAACACAAAAATTTAAATTAACACTCATTCAATTAACTTTTTACTGTCAATGCAGTCAGTTTAAGGGTAAAATTGTTAAGTTACAATATATGCTAGAACTTACATGAAAATGCATTTCTCATAATTTTCTCATTACAGATAGTTTCATGATGATAAGTTTTATTGACGGATTAGAAGGAGGAAGCTGTAAGCAAGTGACAAACTTTATCACACATTGCCTAAATTCCAATCAACATCTCGAAGCTAATAGGCACGGCCATAGGCCGGGTCTGAATAAAGTGAGGCAAAGGGGGTCTGGGGGAAATTCCCCCAGCGGGGGTTTGGGGGCAAAAAGTCCCCCGGAAGCTGACGCCTTTTTGTAATTTTTAGACTAAATTCTAAATTGAAAATGCCTTTTAAAAGTCAGAAATATAGCTGTTTACTGCATATTGTACCTCCTCAGGCCTGTTTGAGCATTATTCTAGATATTGCCAGTTAGTTGGACATGATGACTTTCCAACGTCTTCTGCAATATTTTTTCGCAGGAGCAACTTCGGATATTCTCAGTTTTTCATCTGAATTTATGACATACAGCTGCCGAATAACACTGTCACAGACTGTCTAACAACTGTTAATCGAATATTACGTCCAATGAACTTATAATCCGTGATATTAACAATGGATTTATGGGTGAAATTAAGACAAATTTTGAAAAAAAAATGATTTTATTTGTTTTCAAAGGTTATACTTGCCGTTTCAAAAGTGAGGCATTTGCCTCCATTGTGCTACGGCCATGATAGGGTAGTGGTCACAGCGACAACGACCATTCAGCAACCATGACTACCTTTAACACTCTTACCCGTGTAACAAAATAAAAAAAAACAACAAAATAACGGATGCAAAAGCATTTCAAAACTGAACAAGATGCGCTTGTGAAACACTGATGCCCCTGTCCCAATCTTTGATATAGACAGACGGACAGGGCAAAAACTATATGCCCCCGAATCTTCGATTCCGGGCAATTAAAATGATGGACAACACAAGTGATGATAAAACTGTTTAAAATGACGAACGACAAGCGATAACAAAACTCTATAAAACGACCTGTGACAGCATGGCGTCGTCAATTTCACACGGGAAAAAAAATCCAAATCGCTTTTTTAAAAATATTATCCTGTGAAAGAAAGTCCAAATCATCAAAATCAATGGTTTTAATTTCCTGTGTGTTATGCACAAATTGTTATTGTCACTTTCGATTCTTTCACAAAATTTTAAAAGCGTTAAATCCTCCGAAGGATTCATATTTTTAGTCATCCAAATCCATTTTCCTGTTCAAAAACGTTTTCTCAACTGGCGCGGCTCGTGCAGATTATGAAGATTTCCCTCCAACTAGGAGGGCGTTTCCGCTGGAGATCTGATTGATCTCGCTAACTTTGATTGACGTTGCAAGATACAAGTCCCTTATTGAACAAAGTTGCTTGTGCACCATCAGATATTTTGATGGGACAGACTCGTTCTGTGACCTTGTCACATGGCCTACCACAATATCTGATGATACACTCGCCTTTTTGTTCAATATATGTAACATAGCCAACTTTTAAGTTTAAATATTTGGCAAGCAACTATACACAAAATTCGCAAGCAACTATGTCCTATGCGAACAAGCAACTATACACTTATCATAAAGACACAGACTATAATTAAAGGCATATTTTGTGCATTTGTCAAACATATATTGACTTAATACTTGTACATGATATAACAGTGATATTTGTGTATATAATAGTGGCATTGTCTAGTTCAACTTTACTTTATGGACTATAATAATGTATGTTTAAAATCATCTTTTGATATTAAAATGCGACAGCTTTAGTGATCTGCAGCTGAATCTTTTACACATGGTTAAAGTAGCATCTCAGATCTTGTTGAAATGGCTATCAAGAAACTAAGAACGCAAATATAGCGCTATATACGTCAATAATCTTTCCAAATTAAAATAAATTTGAAAAAACTGTCCATATTTCAAACGCTACATGTCCAGCAAGCAATGGATCGTCGCTATACACCATCACAAATACCGAAGTTGTTTATTTCCTATACACTTCCGTTCCCACACTGTGAGCTATATTATTTGTTTACATTTGTACTATACTTCTTGTTTACATGGCAGCTATATTATTTGTTTACATTCCCACTATATATCTTGTTTACATGCCAAGTACAGTGAATGCTTACATGCTGATTATATTATTCACCATATTTCGTCAGAGAAAAATTCTAACTCAAAATTAAATACTATTAATTTCTTCCAAATTCTGATATTGGTAATTACTTCCATGGAGAATTCTGTCTCAAAATTCTGATATTGGTAATCTCTTCCATGGAGAATTCTAACCTAAAATTCTGATATTGGTCATTTCTTCCATGAAGAATTCTATCTCAAAATTCTGATATTTGTCATTTCTTCCATGGAGAATTCTAACCAAAAATTCTGATATTGGTAATTTCTTCCATGAAGGATTCTAACCCAAAATTCTGATATTTTTCATTTCTTCCATGGAGAATTCTAATTCAAAAATCTAATATTGGTAATTTCTTCCATGGAGGATTCTAACCCAAAATTAAATATGGGTATATTTCTTCAAGTCTAATTTTTCTTCATGCTGTACCTTGTTTCATTATTCTGACTATGATTTCTAAACTATTACACTTGATCTCTACACTTTACAGTCTGTTTATTCATCAGATAATATAGGTATCTAATAAAACCGTAGATATGTATCTTAATGCAGACTACCTTCTTCAGGTACTCCTATGGTAAAGATATTGGAAAACCATATACCGGCTAATTTAGAAATCTGAGGGGGCAAATATAAACCAAAAGGCATAAACAACATAGCCAAAATAGGCTATGGTTAATAATGCCTGAAGGAGATTAACAATAGTTAAAATAAATTACATTACTTAGGAATTCTAAATTTCCAACATAAAATATTTATCTATGCTTGATTAAACTACAAACATTCTATTTGTCAATGTTAAATAGATTGATTTTAAAATTACATAGAAACTTATTCTAAAATGAATATGGTAGATCTTTATCAGACATCATTACATTTTATTCTTTTTAACCTTTGAATTCTAGATTAATAGACTGTGGTGTGTTTGTTCCATTCTAAAAAATATAATATTTGTGTCATATACAAAAGAGTACATTGTATATTTATCTGTCTATAAATCTTCTTTGATCTTCCTGCTATGTTTACAAGTTTTCTAGTGCAAACTCACTCATTTTACAACATATCCTTTCATATAGCTTTATATCTTCATGCATATATTGGTGTAAGAAAAGATTGAAGATAGCATAAGGGTAATCAGAAGTGTAAATCAAAGAAGAAAAAACAACACAACTCATTCATCTCATAAAAATAACTTCTATCTTTCCCTGTATGTTAAAAGTATCTCACAGCAAACTCTTTCCTCTAACAGTTGTTTGATGTGGTGGAAGGGTATAGAATCTGGCAGTTACCTTATTAAAGCTGGGAATTATGGGAATGATTCCTTTAGGATTTAGAAAGTGTCATCACTTTCCATTATTTAGGAATACAGGAAGCACATCAATTGGGACACAACTGTTCCATATTTGGTAATCTGCAACGAAATTGTCCAAAGCACTAGCTCGAAATGAAAAATGAGAAACAAATAGCTGAAACTAAGAAATATTCATTGCATTCATTATAGACAATTGTAAAAAATCTACAAAAAAACTAAAAATATTAACTTACTTGGCAAAACTTTTAAACTTCCTATTACACGATTCATGTTCACCACTGGGATCAGCTTCACACTCCTGAGATCTCAGAGTTGCATAGTACCAATAAAGATGGTTTAATCCACATGCAAATGAAAATAACACCAAAAAGTATACGCAACAGAACTTCATAATGTCTAAAATCATACGCCCTAGTGATATCTGTAATGGTCCTAGATGAGGGTTGACAGTAAATATGTAAATGAGTTTAAGTGAACTAAATATATTAGCAGCTGCAAAAAGGGCTTCAGCTATCAAGTTAGGGTCATAAGCATTCCAATCTTTTCTCTGTAATTCTGCTAGATCTGTATGACCATCTGCTATCTCTTTCTGAACCTACAAAAGGAATAAAACAAAATAATACACCTATTTGTTACATATACATGTAGGTTTAATCCCACCACTTTTCTTGGCATGTTCCAGACCAGAACCTGAATTTTCAATGCCAAATATCATATATTTAATTTTCTTTTCATTACATCTTTGTAGGTCATAACATATATGTGGACTATATAGTGACAAATATTATGATAAATATGGACTATATAGTGACAAATATTATGATAAATATGGACTATAGTGACAAATATTATGATAAATATGGACTATATAGTGACAAATATTATGATAAATATGGACTATATAGTGACAAATATTATGATAAATATATGGTATAAATTATTCTATTATAGGGTACCAGTATTCGATTGAATTTGTACAGTTCCTTAAAATTGGTGCATTTTGTTTGGCTGGGTTTGTTTTATAAATCAAGATTATGATTGTGTATTTCTTCCTAAAATGTGTATTTATTGTCTATCACATTATGTATTTATGCTTATATTCACAGGGGGCTGTCACGGTCGTGATCGTATGGTAGTTGGATTTACAACTACATGTGCAATCAGTGCTTATCACAACTAACCTTGCTCAGGCGAGGTGTAATTGATACAACATTATGTGATAAAGTTTGTCAGTGACTTGCAGCAGGTCGGTGGTCTTTTCCGGTTTCCATCACCAATAAAACTGAGTGCCACGATATAACTGAAATATTGTTGAAAGTGGCGTTAAATAGAATAAACCTAACCCTTATATTCACCCATTCACAGCACTGTTATGATCACAATCATATTGTATTTAAATCTACTTAAGCAATCGGTTGGGATTTATTTCGTCAGATGACAAGGTGTATTGTATGCAACATTATGTGATCTTGCGACAGGTCGGTGGTTTTCTCTGTGTACTCCAGTCTGCCACACCAATTAAACTGACCACCACAATATAACTGAAATATTGCTGAAAACCATGTAAAACATGCATGACCCTTGAACTTTAACAATAATTATACATTACCTGTACATAAGCAATAACCCTGAGAGTAAGTGTTGCTATATACAATGAATTTGTAACAAAGTCTAAAATATTCCACATATCGTGAACATACTCATGGGCACCCTCATCCCACAGCTGTTTAATTTCTGTCCATATATAGCCTGAAAAATTCAATGAAATAAATATAGTATAACTAATCGTAGATTTTTAATATCAAAATAAGACCACGAGCGACCGAAGTACGCATAAGGATTAAACGAGTGGGCGGAACTTGTTCCGTCCACGAGTTTAATCCTTAATGTGTATTCGGTCACGAGTGGTCTTATTTTGATATTCAAAATCTACGATTAGTTATACTGTTTATTAAATAGACTTCCAAAATTTCTTTTATATTATTTTATTTAATTTGTATATTTTATTCCATGCGTATGAATCTACAAGCAATGATAGTGTGTAATCAATATGGCCACACATTCAAACAAGTCAAGTGTTGTCGCTTCGATGAAAAAAATTGGAAATATAAATGAAGGACGTGTTTCTGAATTTTATTTGAATATGGGCGGATTTGTAAAGTTGTTGTGGAAAAATTCATTGCAATTGTGACTCATGTCAGTCCGATTTATCTGAGGAACCAGGCACGATGTGTTACTGGCCGAGTCGTGTGTATTTCATGTGTAACAGAATTCGAACTCAGGAATGAATCAATGTCCTCAAATGTATTGCCATTGGAATTTGGAACATTTGTTTGGACATCTAGAATATTAAATTCAGGCATTTCCACATTTTTCAAGTCAAAATCATTTTCTTCTAAAAAATTTGTAGACTACAGCTGCCATATGTGCGTCAAAATGATCAGACATTTTGTTGTTTTTTTTTAATTTTAAGATTGTTCAAAGCAGACGATTTTTCATTGAAAAGGGGTGGTGAAAGGAATTAGGAAACTGACAATCTACAATGCACTTTTAACATTGCCGTTGTTTGTTTATATTTAACTCTGTTGTGTTATGCTAGTGAAATGATTCGATTTAGAATAAGCAAGTGTTTGATTTTAATGTATAAATAAAATGATTCAATTAAAATAATTTATAAAAGAACTAAAACTTTATTTTCATTTGTTTAATTGTTTCAGTTTACAATCATGTGTGTATTCACCGTAACACAACAAGGGACATAACCACTACACTTATAGTTGTCTAAAAGTAGTTCTGGCGAAAAAAAAAAACGATATTTCACATGTGAAATATCGGAATTTATTTCACGGATAAATCTCCATAATTCACACCTATCTATATAATAATAAATAAAAATAAGAAGTTAAGTTTGTTATCTCATATGCAAAATATCGTATCAATATATTGAAATATACTTAAAGTATAGTCCTACGATACAAATTTTTTTTTACTGATGCATGGTTCATTTCTTTCACGGTGCAACATGCAAGCTAAAAACAACAGTAAGTGAAGTTACATGCGATTTGTGTTTATATGTGAAAATATCTGAAATGACTGAGATTTCCTTCCTATTATAGTACTGGTGGTGGTAACAAATACATGTAAAATATCATCAAAAGGTCGGCTTTTTTGAAATCTTGACTTTAAAGAATAATATTTTGCATGCAACAGTCTCTCAATTGCATTACTTCACAACACAATATTAGCTCACGATCAAACCAGATTCCAGTAACAGATGGTACCATACAACTCAGTGGATGTACGGACAGACTTTTATTTACAATTTTCCTATTTTTAGCGTGATTAAGAAGTATGTTAAATTTGTGTTTAAGTATGTTTTTTTGACATTTTGATCATAGGAGAAACAGATTCTTCTGTTACAAGTGCATTACAATATTTCTTCACTCTCAATAGTTAAATTTTTTAATTCTAAAAATCTTGCCAAAGTTCGAGGTTCAAAATCGTGAGTGAAGAAAGAAGATAATGCACTGGTAGCAGACGGAGAATGTCATTGTTTGCTATGCTGAGTTTAGAATGACGTCACTAGTTTACATGTTACAAATTTTCTGCATAATACCTGCTACATATGCCAGAATCATCCATTCTATATTAGTGGCAGGTGCCCCTCGTTTCTCCTGGTAAATCTTGGTATAATCATAATGAACTGATGATGTTGGAGTGTTGGGAGATACTCCAACCCGCTGGGAAACTAAGATGAGCAAAACTGAAGAAAACAATTCTACCTTTAATATTAATATATGGAAACTTTGTTTATTTGGCAATGTAATACTGCATACTGTCATATAATAGAGTATGGAGATTGCACAGGTGGTGTAATGGATAGCATGCTCGTCATGAATATGATAGATCGTGAGTCTGGTCAAATCTAACACTATAACATTGGCATTTACTGCTTTTCCACTAAGCACACAGCATTAAGGAGAAAGAGCAATGATTGGTTGGCTTGTAATCAGGATCAAGTGTTCGAGTGGAGTGATATGTTTCTCTGTGGACTGTTGTTTCAGTGAGCTAACACTATAAAAAGCCAACTAAGTACTATAAAATCTAATTAAACATGTTGATCTAGTACAAAGCAGACCTCATCATCATCTCATTGGAAAGTAACTTGTTCTCGCCGTGATATAACTGAAAAATTGCTAAGTTTGCGTGAGACACTCTATATATGGTATGGTCATATATCATTTGTCAGTTTTTTTTAACATGTAATATTCTCAAAGTATCTTGCTGTTTCCAGTGCTCTTATTAATAACTCCAACAAAATGCTAGGACATGCTTATTGAAGAATTATGTACACATGAGTCAACACAGAGTGTCCATTAATGAAAAACCACAATGGCTGGCCGTAAAACTAATTCCCAGTGGAACACTATTTATTTTGCAACAACTAACTAGAATCTGGAAAATAATTCTGGTATGATATTTGATATAAATATTATGGATTAATATTTTAGTGAGATTATATTTCATATTTTGGCATAAAAATATCATTTTAATATTTAGGAAAACAGCTGATGTAACACCAATTAATTGATATCCCCAGAAACTGAACTCGTTATATTATCGTAGATGACTTATTTTAAGAATCACGTCAAATAGACATTTTAACTGGGAAGACTGAACAGGGAAAATACAATCAATCATACATATTGAAACTTTATGTTGGTTCTCAAGATTAATTTGTCACTCAAGCAGATACTAGTCTTCTCTGTGTTTAAATCATCCTTTTCCTGTTATCGTGGACAGCTTACATCCCATAAGGAAAAAAAGTCTTTTATATATTTTGATTCTTATCGTGTTCTCTTGTTGGTGGAGTTTGAAGATGTTATTATTTACCTTCAGATCAAATTATAGAGATGTTTATTGTTCTGGTGTCTATAATTCACACATAAATTGAAGTCATACCATGTTAGGGACAATTGAACTTTCATGGAGAGGGGGTATGTTTTTTCCCCAAACCCAAACAATTTTCCTACACAGTACAAAAATCAGACTACAGTCAAACCTGCTTTAGTGACCACCTCTATTAAGTGATAACTTGTATAATGTGACCTTAATTTTATTTCCCTTTACAGTGCATTTCATACTAATAAAACCTGCATTAAACGACCACCTGTGTAATGTGACCATATTTCACTTTTTCCTTGGATGGTCACATTAGACAGGGTTCACTGTTTTTCTATATTTTGAACATGAAAAATTTGTAATATTTTTTTTCATATTTTACCAAATTTTCTTGTTATATATTTTTTTGCATCTTTCAGGTCATTTCATATTTTTTTCTATAAGAATTGGCACCTGAAAATAACATANNNCCCCCCCCCCCCCCCCACTAACATAAATTCAGCAAACAAGACTAAACAAGTCTAACTATGCTTTATAAGAATGATATAAGAAGGTCAAGCAGCAAATTACATAAAAAAGAAACCTTATTTACAATTTTTGATTAGAGTATTTAAGTCAAGTTGTGACTCCACTGGGAAGGTTTGAATGACAACTGACAAGCTGCCCTATAACATTGATCAGTACTAGTTACAAACAGGAAATACAAAGGAAATGAGAGATAGGCTTTATTGCTGTAGCAATACTGTGGTCGATCCTATCACCAACAAAATTCAACTTCCCCAAATATAAATAATGTAACCTCTTTAAAAATTTAAATTAATCTCAAACCACGATTGCTGATATCCATGAAATAATTAACTTTAACAATTTCTACAATTTCTTTCCTTTAAAAGAACATTATCTGTTCCTTATTTTAACTAATGGAACATATGGTAACGTCCTGATCTATGATGGAAACCCATACATTCCTCCCCAATCACTCTATACAAGTGAGCTACATTTGATGAGGGTATTTATATCTAAACACCTGAATGGCCACCCTATTAACATAATTTCACTTCAATATTCTTTTTCTTTCTTAAAATAACCAGTCATTTTTATTTAAGGATGAAATGAAAATGAAATTTTGTAAATTTATTGGCAGTTTTGTTCTGACATCACCAAGCAAAGTCACCCCCCCCCCTCCATTGAAGTAACTTTCCACTGTGTCTGCAGTAGTGTAATTCATTAGTGTGATCAACTCAAGTACTGAAGGTCGTGAGTTTGGTATTTGTTGCTTCTTTGCTCAGCATGCAGTATTATGAGTGAAAGCAAAGTCTGGCACAGATTCAGAGAGACATGTCTACTTGCAAACTGCTATTTCAGTGAGCTAGTATACATATTATACATAAAACTCCAGTCCACTGCAGAAGTCATAAATAAACACAAGTTAAACAAGGGTAAATTAATATGTCCCCCAACTCTTTGTCGCAGGGGCATAACAATTGTTATTGGAGATCCAATTATTAAATGGTTTAACACCAACAACATTTTTCGTGCTTGTCCCAACCCAGGATCTAGAGTTCATCTGCATATGTCATGTTTTTTGTTGTATTCAATGATTTGAAATTGATGTTGGTTGAATTGTTGTCACATATCGGCATATGGCTATATGGTTATGTACTTAACAAGTAAAATGAAACCTGTACATAGTAAACTTTAAATAAGTTCCAATGTAGGAAATCTTTGCTAATTCAACCTCTTAACACTGAACATCTGTCTATTATAAATACAAAAGCAGGAGCTGCATGTACTGTATTTGTCTTATTTATGAAATAACTCCCAACATGAATTAAGAAAAAAATGTTTACCGGTAAAACAACTCTCTAATAATAACAAAGAAAGAAAAAAAAAACAATAAAAGGCCGTTGGCCACTGGTCCCCCGACGCCAAGGTTATATGGTAAGATTAAATTTTGAAACTACTGTAAACTAGAGGTTAATGTGAGCCTGTATCACTCACCTGACTTAAATAATTCTGAAAGGGGACTACCCAAGGACCATTTTGAAGTAAAAAAAGGAGAGTAACTCTGGTTAGATTTGTCGAAAAATCATCATTATCGAACTTGACCTAGATATTCATGAGATACACTTACATACCAAACCTAGTTTCAATCTGACTTTTTGTTCACAAGTTATAATTTGGAAACCAAAAAATTAGCAATTTTGAAGCATAAAAAGGGATGTAATTCTGGTAAGATTTGTCGAAAAACGATTGCTATCGAACTTGACCTAGATATTCATGAGATACACTTACATACCAAACCTAGTTTCAATCTTACTATTTGTTCCCAAGTTATCATCTGGAAACCAAATATTTAGCAATTTTGAGGTATAAAAAGGGGCACAACTCTAGTAAACATTGTCGAAAAATTGTCATTAACGAACTTGATCTAGATATTCATAAGATACACTTACATGCCACACCTAGCTTCAATATGACTTTTCATTCACATCTGGAAACCAATTCGGGACACACAGACGGACGACACCCATTTCTATAGTCCCATTCAACGAAGCGACGAGGGACAAACCCCCCCCCCCAAAAGAGACAAAGCCCTGAATCAAAAGTATCATACATCCATCTTTACTTCCAGTTGTTTGTAGGAAGGCTCATGTCTTATTTACTTTATTTGTTTGATTGTGCATAGTGATGTCCAACACATATTGTGTTGTCTGTTTTTTTGTTGTTTTTTTGTTTTTTATAAATTGTATGTCTTTGTCTTGTGTACCCTATGTTTGCTAGTTTCTCTGGAATGTCCATTTTTGATTGCTCCTTCAGTGTTCTCTAAACGTTTATTTATATACAAACCTAGGAATGTTAGGTAAGATGTACTGTGACACATGAATTTTATAAATGGTTTCCGCAACAAATTTCCTGGGAAACTCTTCGGTGCTATTAGGTAGAAAATAGAAAGTACTGGAAAAGACATTGCGATACATATTGTCAGTAACGTTCTATAAACAATGTTCTGTCGACGGAATCCTGGAAGACCTTCATACCAAAGTGAGGCTAAAAGTTGCTGACAATTAGGATGGGCTATAAACTGAAACATAAAAAGGTTAAAGGTTACATAATCATACAAAAAAGGTTAAAGGTTACATAATCATGCATATGTATTTCATTGTAATGATTTTTATAACATACTTATATGAGGCCATATATAATAAATTTTTAGCTTGCCCCGATTCAACCGATCAGCAAAAAAGTTCCCATTTGGGTTTTTTTCTTCTTCAAATACATATGTTTTTTTTACTTCTGGGAATGTCTAAGCTCCATACCTATAAAGTATCTTATTCCAAATAAAAACACATTAAAAAAAAATGTTTTCATCACCTACCTACCAATGTCCAACACTCATGGGTTGGCTTTGTTCAAAATTAACATTTTGCCAAGGGTGGCCTAATTCATATATCTATTGGGTAAAATGTTAAACAACATACTATGATGGTGGTAAACTTGAAATTTTCCGATCCATACAAAAATACAATTGTTGTCAGCGAAATTGTATATCCAATTGACGGTGAAAAGTTAAACAGTAATAAAAGTGCTGTTCCTTTCTTTTCATTGGTGTCTAAAAGTATAAAGTTGGATAGTCTCTCATGTTCACTTAAATCCATATCCTTTCTTCCTAACTGATTATCAGAGTTTGCCTTTCGTGCAGTGTTTTAAATGCCACTTTCAACAATATTTCAGTTATATCTTGGTGGTCAGTATATCGACATGTCTGTTGTCTACTAGTGAACTAGGACTAAAAATATCTCACTATAAGCATGTTGGCATATTGCAAAGCAGATATCATCATTATCTAATTTGTTCTCACCATGATATAGCTGAACAAGAAATGTGTGCATTACAAAAAGGTTCTTCTCCTACCACAGGGGAATCATGTGGCCAAGTTTGGTAAAGATCCGATATACAGAACGAAAGTTATTGTGCAGAAACCTGTGTGGACGCCAGACCATCAGCCCGCCATTCCCAATCACATAATACGGCCCGTCTTGAGACGGACGTATAAAAATTCCTCACGTGTTGCAAAACAACAATCATTCACTCACTCACTTGCAATCGTAATCCCTAGTAATAAGAGGTTGGAGTAGCCTCTACCTTTATTAGAATTTCTCCGTGGAATATCCTTCTCGATGGCCGATTTGCCAAGGCTCTATAATTTCACTCATGACAGGTGATTGAGTGAGTGACTGATTGTTGCTCAATGCCAAATGAGCAATTTTTCAACTATATAACATGGCAAGAACAAGTTGCATTCAATGAAAAGATGATGATTTCGACTTTGTACTAAAGTTTTATAGTGCTAGTTCACTGAAACAACAGTCAATGGTTAGACATGTCACTCCACTCTGCGTGCTTAGCAGAGAAGCAGCAAATTTCAATTTTATAGTTTTTGGCTTGACCCGACTAGTCCAGAATCCATGATCTATCCCACTCTAGGTGAGCTTGCTGACCATTACACTGCGGGTTAATCAATTATACCTCAATACAAAAGATCCAGATAATATGTAGTTCTAGAACTCTATTATAACTCTTGTATAATTTGAAGCAAAATCGTTGGTTCCTTTATCATGATCATATGACAAAGTTAAAAATAAAAGTGTTCAATGACAATGTCATCTGTATGTATGACGAGGTTAAACTGAGAGTGTTTATAATAATAATTCTTCATTAATATTTCATATTGTCTACAAACTTTTTTAACCATCAGCAAACATTATAGAAACAGGTTAACTCAATTTTATTGGTTGTTTGAAGGTATCAGAAAACAGATACTAACCATTTTAATTATTGATTGTCAATTTAACATCAATATGTTGTCATTTAAATGGCGTTATCCTGGTTTTAAAAAAAACCTCCACACATGTTGAATAACATGTATGTGTAACATTTTATTTTATCCTCCATAATATTCTTTCCGGCGAATTATTTTTAATATAAAATATTATCCTTGGACTATATTTCAATATTAAATTTCTTCCAATGCTATTATATATCTTCCAGATGAGGAGGAAAAAATTTAATATAAAAATATATCCGTGGATAACATTGCTCATTATAACTTTTCTTTTGTATTCTGAGAGTACTTTTGGCCTTGTATCTATGCAACAATATCTTCTTCCATTATTCAATATCGACTGTTTACCAATGAATCAAATTTTAATATATTTAAACTTACATGACTCTATAGATTTTATAATGGGTTTGAAGATTACTCAATGTCATTTAAATTGACAGTGTTCTGAATATAATATGATATTTTCCGTATAATATATTTACCTGTAAATTTTATCTATAAAATATTTTCCAGATGGGCGAGGTGATTTATTCAGCATCGGAAATAATATTACATACCTTAGTTTAAAATATTATACGGATTAGCTCATTTTAGGGACCGGGTGATTTATCAATGAGCGTCGGAAATAATATTACAGATGCGTCTCGTGATTTAATAATCAGCGTCGGACATAATATTACATACCTTAGTATAAAATATTATCCGGATTATTTCATTTGATGGTTCAGGTGATTTATCATTAATCGTTGGAAATAATATTCATTCAAATATTTTATTGAAATAATATTACAGATGTGTCTCTGTTTATTGTACACCAGGATACTTTTTTATAGCAATGGAAAATATTTTATTATAAAATATTTACCGCAACATAAAATTTCATATTAAATTCTTTCCACCGGATAAAATTTCAACCGGAAAAAATTATGTCTTACATAAGTTTTTAACTATCTTTCATTCAATAGATGAAACTGAATTGAGAATATGCTGATGGTATGAAAAATCATACTGCAGTAGTCCCCCTCTAATAAGGCCACCCCTGGGCTATCTACAATGGAAAATTGGTCCTACAAGAGGGAGTCAATTTAGTAATATTTTACTATTTTAAGCAATTTAGTAGTATTTTAAGTATATTTAGTGCATCTGCAATCTGACCTGATAAGAGAGATGGCCTTTCTTGAAGGAGGCAATTTAGTTATATTTAAAGTATGTTTAGTGCATATGAAATCTGGCCTGATAAGAGAGGTAGGATTTTGTGAGAGTGGCCTGATAAGAGAGGTAGGATTTTGTGAGAGTGGCCTGATAAGAGGGGTAGGATTTTGTGAGAGTGGCCTTATAAGAGGAGTAGGATTTTGTGAGAGTGGCCTTATAAGAGGAGTAGGATTTTGTGAGAGTGGCCTGATAAGAGAGGTAGGATTTTGTGAGAGTGGCCTTATAAGAGGAGTAGGATTTTGTGAGAGTGGCCTTATAAGAGGGGTAGGATTTTGTGAGAGTGGCCTTATAAGAGGGGGATTACTGTATAATCATAAACTACCTTTTTTTGCTTAAACTTAATGGCAAGTTTAAGCCGACTGAGTTTCATTTTGTCTGATATTGGTGGTTCAGCAGTTTGTTCTTGATATCCTGGAGAAGGTGTATTGTCTTGATTTAAAACAATCTCAAGTTCTTTAGAACTTCTCGTTTGATCTAACAGATCCGTTGCAAAGTCTTGACACTTTTTACACAGACCTTCATACTCAAATTTGAATTCATTTTCTAAATTACTCAATCGTCGTAATTCCCAACTTAATTCGAACGCTGTTAATACAGGATCCTTACTAGACAGAGCTATAAGAGACGGGCTAGCTAAAGCACGATACGCATTAATCCTTGAACGAGAATGGCGTAAACAATCGTCTTGACTTTCCTGTAGACAATGCTTACAGTTGCATCGTAGATTGTGAGGTTTTGGTATCCTGTACCCACGATCCAATAAAAGTTTGATGATTTCATAGTTATCTCTATGGGCAGCAAGAATTATAGGTGTAATGTCCGGTGTGAAAGAACTGCTGGGAACACTTTGATGTAATAATGCCTGGAAAAAAAGTGTAATGTTTTAGTTAAAAGTATGGCTACATAGAAAATATAGAAACACTAATTTACATGTAATAAAGTAGAGATAAACCTGCCTTAAAGGACACATCTATATAACAAATCACTGTCTATAAAGGACACCTCTATATAAATGCAGAATTTTCTATTTTTAGTAATGGCAGCCATCTTGGTTGGTGGCCGGGGTCGTCGGACAGAATTCTGAAAGATGACCACCTAAAGACCATTCCACCATAGTTTGGGCCCAACTGGCCCAGTAGTTTCAGAGGAGATAATTTTTCAGTGATTTTTTTGCCAAATTTTCTATTTTGAGTAACGGCGGCTATATTGGTTGGCAGCCGGGGTCGTCGGACACAATTCTCAAAGAGGACCATCTGAAGACCATTCCACCATAGTTTGGGCCCAATTGGCCAAGCAGTTTCAGAGAAGATAATTTTTAAGTTATTTTTTGCCGAATTTTCTATTTTTAGTAATGGCAGCCATCTTGGTTGGCAGGGGGGATTGTCGGACACAATTCTGAAAGGGGACCACCCAAGGACCATTCCACCAAAGTTTGGTTCAAATTGGCCCAGGTTGTAGAGGAGTTGATTAAAATGCAAAAAGCTAACGACAGACGGACGACGGACGCCCAGTGGTAGCAATAGCTCACATGACCCTTCGGGTCTGGTGAGCTAATGACAGACACAAAGGGATGACAATAAATATACATAACATGGAACATTGGTCCAGGTGAGCTTAATGACGTCACATCTGATCAGCCTGATTGGGAGACATGCACATTAAAATGTCATTATTTATAGTAAAGTGGGCTGGGAGTTACTGATAAACAATAGCTGATAATGGTAAACATAAGCATAATGACATAGATGAGGACTTTTACGTGAATATATAAACACAACATCAAACACATAAAATTAGATTTCTAAATATTCATACTTAAAATGTTATGTCTTTAAAAGATATACAATGTTTTATATGCTCTCATATGAATGATAAAGTTATTATAAAGTCAAAATAGACAATCGTCTTATTCTTGCTTTCTTACAAATAATCCAAAAATATTTTATTATGTTGAAATTTGGTTGCCATAGAAAAGATTATCTTGTTTCTAGGTGTTGTTGTGTTTTCAGTTAACACTTTGATGTTTTGATGCATAAAATTATGTAATTGATGTTTTAGATATGCAATGTATATTAAATTCCAATTAACATCAAATAATGAAGTATTTACAGACATAAAGTTATTTTCAGCTTTTATATAACTTCAGATCAAACTTCCTCAGTTATTGTAGCCATTATTTTCTCTATTGTACTAAAATATCTCATTATTAGGATATGAATGTGATTTTTTTTATCTGACTGCATCAGTGATTTGTTGGTGGTAGTGTTAACGTTGGGTGTTCCTCTTGACTACATCAGTGATTTGTTGGTGGTAGTGTTAACGTTGGGTGTTCCTCTTGACTACATCA
>MJUT01000680.1:184879-207302 GCA_002080005.1 Gigantidas platifrons
TACATCAGTGATTTGTTGGTGGTAGTGTTAACGTTGGGTGTTCCTCTTGACTACATCAGTGATTTGTTGGTGGTAGTGTTAACGTTGGGTGTTCCTCTTGAGTTGCTATGGAAACTTGTGATTTAGTTAAACTGGCTACATTAGTGATATGGTTATGGTAGTGTTGGGTGTTCCCCAAGAAAGTTGCCATGGAAACTGGTACAAGTTTTGCTGTAATTTATTTAAATGGCTACACCAGTGATATAGTGGTGCCAGTGTTGAGAGTTTCCCTTGGAGGGTTGCTATGGAAACTTGTGATTTTTTAAACCTGGCTACATCAGTGATATGGTGGTGGTAATGTTGTGTGTTCCATCTGGAGGGTTGCCATGGAAACTTGTGGGGATGTTCAAAATATTTCAGAAAGGGACCCATAGTTTCAGCAATTGTTTTTGTCAATTTTCTGAGTGACATTTTCTCAGCTATTACAAGTACCTCCTGTTTACAAATCTAAATTTTCTAAATACATTTTAATTTTATTGCTTTATAAATACAGCATACAATATTATTTTTTGGTATCACCATATTTTGGGGCCAATTTTCTGTGTAACATTTCCTCAGCAATTGCTACTAACTAAAGGAGTTAACTCCCTTACATTTTCTCAGTTATGTGCTAGTAACTACAGGAGTTAACTCCCTTACATTTTCTCAGTTATGTGCTAGTAACTAAAGGAGTTAACTCCCTTACATTTTCTCAGTTATGTGCTAGTAATTAACTAAAGGAGTTAACCCCCTTACATTTTCTCAGTTATGTGCTAGTAACTAAAGGAGTTAACTCCCTTACATTGTCTCAGTTATGTGCTAGTAACTAAAGGAGTTAACTCCCTTACATTTTCTCAGTTATGTGCTAGTAACTAAAGGAGTTAACTCCCTTACATTTTCTCAGTTATGTGCTAGTAACTAAAGGAGTTAACTCCCTATGTAGAAATCTAAAGTTACAACACCTATTTAATTGTATTGCCTTATTATGAAAACAGCATATGATTGAAAATTAAACAATTTGATTAAGTATCAAACATGATAAGTTTTATGAAACAGAATTCACTCATTTATTCAAATAAAAAAAAACTCAATTAACCCATAGATCTCTGGAGGCAGTAATGTCATTGTATATTTACAATAGATAGAGGAACATTCACCCTTAATTATCATTTTCATATCAGGAAAATTCAATTTTAGTATGACAAGAGACTTGCTTAAGTATTGACAACCTAATCTATTTACATGTGATTACGTATAGTCTCTGTTTTTACTGAGACTGTTTGAAACACGAGAATTACGAAATCAATTTTGCAAAATTAATTGAGGGAAAATTCAATATGGCTACAAAGGGAAAATATTTCATGATTTTTCCTCACTATATTGTTAGTCAAAATGAATAAATAATGACATCTTGTAGTGTAATGATTAATAATATTGTCATTTTGATGAAATACAGTGAAGGGCTTTCAACAGTTCAATAATCCACCAATAAAATGTCATTACTATAAATCAGATATTTATATAGGTTTAAACAGCAATAAATATTTGCCAAAGGATTTCTAAGGAATATTATCTGAACACATATTGTAGGAATTAATAATGAGGCAATAATTAAATGTGATATTATATATAATATAATCAATTGTACATTTTGAATATCAAAATAAGACCACGAGCGACCGAAGTACACATAAGGATTAAACGAGTGGGCGGAACTTGTTCTGTCCAGGGGTTTAATCCTTAAAGCGTATTCGGTCACGAGTGGTCTTATTTTGATATTCAAAATCTACGATTAGTTATACTGTTTATTATATAGACTTCTAAAATTTCTTTATATTATTTTATTTAATTTGTATACATTTTTTTGTATTTCATTCCACACGTATGAATCTACGAGCAATGATAGTGTGTAATCAATATGGCCGCACATTCAAACAAGTCAAGTGTTGTCGCTTCGATGAAAAAAATTGGAAATATAAATGAAGGACGTGTTTCTGAATTTTATTTGAATATGGGCGGATTTGTAAAGTTGTTGTTGAAAAATTCATTGCAATTGTGACTCATGTCAGTCCGATTTATCTGAGGAACCAGGCACGATGTGTTACTGGCCGAGTCGTGTGTATTTCATGTGTAACAGAATTCGAACTAAGGAATGAATCAATGTCCTCAAATGTATTGCCATTGGAATTTGGAACATTTGTTTGGACATCTAGAATATTAAATTCTGGCATTTCCACATTTTCCAAGTCAAAATCACTTTCTTCTAAAAATTTGGAGAATACACTGCCGTATATGCGTCAAAATGATCAGACACTTTGTTGTTGTTTTTTTAATTTTAAGATTGTTCAAAGCAGCCAATTTTTCATTGAAAAGGGGTGGTGAAAGGAATTAGGAAACTGACAATCTACAATGCACTTTTAACATTGCCGTTGTTTGTTTATATTTAAATCTGTTATGTTATGTATGCTAGTGAAATGATTCGATTTAGAATAAGCAAGTGTTTGATTTTAATGTATAAATAAAATGATTCAATTAAAATAATTTATAAAAGTACTAAAACTTTATTTTCATTTGTTTAATTGTTTCAGTTTACAATCATGTGTGTATTCACCGTAACACAACAAGGGACGTAACCACTACACTTATAGTTGTCTAAAAGTAGTTCTGGTGGGAAAAAACTGATATTTCACGTGAAATATCGGAATTTATTTCACGGATAAATCTCCATAATTCACACCTATCTATATAATAAGTAGTACATATCTTTTTTTTTTCTCAATAAAAAAACAATTTATTCAAAAGTAAAACTAGAATTCATGTCTTGTACTATATGAGATTCAGTTTAAATATCCTTGCTTTTTATTCAGTGAACAGAAAACATTAGTAAAATTTCAGTAATTTTCATACACTATGTTAATCAAACACATTCATGAAATACTTAGTTTCAGAACCATAGCAACAGTTTTAAGGGTGGTTGTGATCACATGGTAGTTGGATTTACAACTAATTGTGCAATCAGTAACTATCACCACTTAAGTTGTAAGTTTGAACCCCGAGGTGTACACGATACAATAATATGTGATAAAGTTTGTCAGTAACTTGCAACAGGTCAGTGGTTTTCTCCTGGTATTGTGGTTTCCTCCACCTACAAAACTGACCACCACATACAATATAACTGAAATATTGTTGAAAGTGGCATTAAACACCATAAACCAAACCAAACTATCTTAACAGTTTATCTTTTACTGTAAGAGTTACGGTACCGTAGCTAATGAATTTTACCTGACCTGATTACCGCACGTGTCAGGCCATAGGAACATTTAAGCTGCTCACATTTGCCATCTCAGTTTTGCAATTGCTCTACCAATAATAAAGTTCTTCATTTCAGATTAATTTTAGTATTGAATCAGCTTTAATATAAAACAAAATACTCTCAAGACCCTTCATCACTGACCTGATTTATATAGGTAACAAACAAACAAATGTGAAATTCCTCATCAAGTTGTGGTCATCTTGGATTTCAGATGAACACCAAGTTTGGTACAGGTTTACTAATATCATTTATGGAAGAATTTGTTTGAATGTGTGAAATGGTTTTTGAGAAGATGCTTGCTGCTATAAAAAGCTGGTACAATCCAAGGTTAGTTAAAAAATTGAAGATGGGCCATGTTGAGCCCCTTTCTGAAATAAATTAGGCAGATGTCTTTATTGGCTCATAAATATCTCATAAGATGACTATTTCAAAGAAGAAAAAACTATTAATATTAGATGAAAAAAATGTTCAAGTTTTGGCATTTTTGGGCTCTATTCAGTTGAGTTTATCTCAGAAACCATTAGTGATAGAAAAAAAACCCTTCACCATACTACTGGAAACCCTCAACACAATTAATTCAAAGAAATTCTGTATACAGGTACCTTACAAATATGCCTTATTTCGAAATTTGGGCACCTTTTAAACCCTTTCAAATAAAATAGCTACATTCTATTAATGGTCCACCCATAACCCATAAAGATGAAAATTTTGCTAAAAACAGCATTAAAATTGAATGCAAAGTATGTTCAAATTTTGAAATCCCCCCTCCTTTTATGTCAAGAAAGGTAATACAAAAAAAAAACAACAAAAAACACCCTTTTAGGCACTTTGGGGCTTCTTGTTTGAACACATGTAAGTCAACAATTCTCCAATCAATACTTTATTCTGTGCCAAGAATAATTGTGTTAAATTTTAGAAGTAGTTCAAGTACCTGTCAACTAGAATAACATTTATTGAATGGAAACCATTGTTTCTTAACAGGCAGATAGCAGTACACACAATGTGCCATACCTTTCATTAATTATTTTCTTTTAAATATGTTAATAAAGCAATTTCCATATAAATATCTTGCATGAATAAACTACAATGTCAAAACAAAAACAATTAAAGGTCATTTTTGACACAAAAACATATATCTTCCCCTACATTCTTCATCTTTCAGGGAAAGCTATGTGCTTTCAATAGGAAGTTGACAACTTATATATCAAACTGACACAATACATCACTGATTTAAAATGTAGGAGTTTTCTGTACAAAGACAACTTCTGTCTTTTTTATGACATAGTCAAAGAGTGCAATATTAATGATTCCTTAACAACTGGCATTCTCTATCCAGAGTTGTCGTTCCTGCTACGCTACACAACATCTCTGTCAACGCTCAATTTACAAGATTATTGTAAAACTTAGAAACAGTAAAAAAAATGTACTTAAAATTGTTTTAATTATTGTAAATATCAATAAAGACGAAAATAAATCACTCATTTCAAATCAATTCTCTCTTAAGAATGATTTTACACCCCACTTCTTAGAGAACTATTTTGCGGAGGTAAAAATTAAAAAGTTAAAAACGATCACAAATCATTTTTAAGAGAGAATTGATTTGAAATGAATGATTTATTTTCATCTTTATTGATATTTACAATAATTAAAACAATTTTAAGTAGATTTTTTTACTGTTTCTAAATTTTACAAAAATCTTGTGTAATGAGCGTTGACAGGGATGTTGTGTAGCGTAACAGGAACGACAACTCTGGATAGAGAATGAACAACTGGTTCTATCAATCTATCAAAACATTATGCATACCCCCATATGGTAAAGTTAAACACCAATCAATTAATCAACCCATATGGTAAGCATAAAGCATGCATATTTCAAATGTAGGAGGAATTGTAATGACAATCTTCTATGTAAAAAAGGGAAATAACTCCTGCAAAAATGATGCGACCAAACTGCTGTAATGATGTAACTTTCCATATACAATCTAGTAAGAAACAAGCATGCAAAGTTTTCAGGAGGTGTGCATACAAACTTTTTGATGAAATATTCTGTCAAAAAGGGCAATAACTTCTTCAAAGAAGATCAGATCAAAATACAATAGCTACTTGTATATGTGATTCTCTGTAAATAAGGAAGCTACAGGTGTTAATTTGGTTTGGAAACCAATAAATGACAATATGTGTTGATACATATGCCTTTAAACTATAATTGTTAACACTATTGGCTACAATTATTATTTTGACCTAAAACAAATGTCAAAGATTCTTTATAATAAGTTGGTGTGACTTAGATGTACATAATAATAAAGAGCATTATACTGTTGCTCCCATAGAGTAACATAAGCAGTGTCAAGTAAAAAAAAAAAATTATGCAACATAACATTTAGAAAGCTCAATACTTGTTCTAAATCATATAGCTGATATTAAAATAGCTAAAAGCAAAGTAAAACAAACATTCATATCAATCAATTTGTACATGTTGCCATGGAAACAGTAGCCAGATAAACATCTAAATTCTTAAAAAGCTTAATCGAGTTCAGTATTCTACTAAATGTCATGAAAAATTCATCCGTTTAAATATTTAACTTTCTTAAATGCTAATGTCAAGAATCAAAAACCATAAAAGCATTAACCAGAAAGCTTGAGGTAATAACAGAGGGTACATTAATTAACAATTTTCTACCAGAAACAAAAACTGTTCACACATTGACAAGAAAGCTTGAGGTTAACAGAGGGTACATTAATTAACAATTTTCTACCAGAAACAAAAACTGTTAACACATTGACAAGAAAGCTTCAGGTTAACAGAGGGTACATTAATTAACAATTTTCTACCAGAAACAAAAACTGTTAACACATTGACAAGAAAGCTTCAGGTTAACAGATGGTACATTAATTAACAATTTTCTACCAGAAACAAAAACTGTTAAACTGTTAACACATTGACCAGAAAGATTCAGGTTAACAGAGGATAATCATTAATTGACAATTTTCTACCAGTAACAAAAACTGCTAACACATTGACCAGAAAGCTTGAGGTTAACAGAGGGTACATTAAATAACAATTTTCTACCAGAAACAGCAACTGTAACACAGTGACCACAAAGCATGAGGTTAACAAAAGGTACATCAAATAACGACTAGGAAGAACTGTTTTAGATACCTAAAACTTATGTCTCCCCTTAATGTGGCCATCTGTACAACATTAAGTTACACATTATGCATGAGTTGAATGATACTATTTAAAAAACAATTATTTGACCTTGAGGTCAAAGGTCAAGTCCCACAAATGTCATTACAGTACACGACACACTGCCTTATGGTCATGCACCAGCATACCAAATATCATTGACCTATCTCGAAAGACAAAAATGTTATGGCCTGAACAAGAAAACACTATTTAAAAAACAATTATTTGACCTTGAGGTCAAAGCAGGGGTTGCAAATTCCTTAAGTCCGACGCCCGGGACTAGAAAATTGAAACTTCGGGCTTGCCATTTTTCCATGGAAAAAGCCCGTCGGGCATGCCTTTAATAAAATAAAAACTCCACTTTTTTCTAAACGAATTGTTTTCAATTCAAATCACATGCAAGTTTTTGTCAATCGTCTCATTTCACTGTAAATAAGTACTGTAAAAGCTATTTTAAGAACGGTAATACACATCCTGGACAGATCGATATTCCTCATGAATATTAATGAGTTCCGAATCACCTATGTGCTTCCCACATACCTATGTTAAGTCAAGCGTTGGAATAACATTGATCAATCATGTGTTTATCTTGACAAATTTTGAGAAAAATGTCATTGTTTAATTTTAACTTTAGTAAAAAAAAGCGGAAAAACGGAAAGCGGACGATGAGCCAACTGATCCTGACACTTCCAGAAATAAAGATCTTAAGTATGATAGGGAGAAACGACGAGAATATTTCAAAACTTGTATCAATGACTGACACTTTATTGTAATTGAACAACGCAACCCGATAGTTGTAAATTACTTTTTTTTGTTGAATATTATATATAAATCCTTGCACTGTGTCTTCTTTACTGCAAAATATTCACATGCAAAATATAATTTCAATTTTATCTTACAAATTGGGACTTGGCAAATCACTGATCGGGCTTGGGTTAAAAAAGTTGAAAAAGCCCTGGGCTTGGGCCTGCCCAAAGAAATTTTCAACCCCTGCAAAGGTCAAGGTCCCACAAAGGTCATTACAGTACGCGACATACCACCTTATGGTCATGCACCCACATACCAAATATAATTGACCTATCTGGAAAAAAAAAAATTATGGTCCGGACAAGCTTCGCTGAGAAGAAGCAGAAGCAGAAGAAGCAGAAGAAAAAAATCAGACTAAAACAATATGTCTCCCTTCGTTCGAAGGGGAGACATAATTTTCTACCAGAAAAGAAACTGCTAACACATTGACCAGAAAGCTTCAGGTTAACAGAGGGTACATTAAATAACAATTTTCTACCAGTAACAAAAACTGTTAACACATTGACCAAAAAGCTTGAGGCTAACAGATCTAGAGGGTACATTAAAAACAATTTTCTACAAAAAAACAGAAACTGATTGATTGATTGATTGATTGGTGTTTGACACCAACTTTATCAATATTTCAGCTATACCATGGCATGAACAGAAACTGTTAACACATTGACCAGAAAAAACCAAAACAAACTTTTTTATTAATTGTTAGATGTTGATGATAGAATCAATAAAAAAAACTGTTGTTTAAAATACACAACAATGTTTATTTTGTTTTCAATCAATATGATTTTTTTAAATAAAAATTATAAATCAAGAAAAAAAATACAGTCATACCTGTATTAAGAGGTCACCTTTGGGACAAAGAAAAAATTGGTCTTTTAAGACAGGTGACATTTTAAAAGAGGTTCAATTCATATGAAATTTTCTATGACAGGACAAGACATAGTTGACCTTTTAATACAGGTGACTGCTTAAAGGAAAACTCCTGTCAGTTGAACAATTGTTATAATTCAATACATTATAACTTTTTATTCATAAATAACTAATTATTATACAAAAACACATTTATACTCCCAATGACAACACACAAAAAACACATTTATTAACATTAATATACCCAATTAGAAATAGTCAACCTTGCCCATGTGGTCACCTCTATTAAGCAGTCACCTGTCTTAAAAGGTCACCTTTTTCTTGTCCTGTCATAGAAAATTTCATATGAATTGAACCTTTTTTAAGAGGTCACCTGTCTTAAAAGGCCACTTTTTTTGTCCCAAAGGTGACCTCTTAATACAGGTTTAACTGTATAAATATTTTGAATTTCCTGTCATAGTGTAAGCAGACATGAAACCTCTTCATGTTAGTTGAATAAATAATGAATTTGACCCTTCCCAACCTAGAGCCCTTTTGGTTATCAGATCAACTGCAATCCAATGTTTACAATTTGTATATCGTCCTAATTTTTTTTCTTAATATTCCCATCCCATGTTACATTTTCATGAAACATATGAGTTTATTTGTATTGGCGGGGGGGGGGGGGGGGGTATAATTAAGCAATATATCATGGAAGCCAAAATGTGTTTTGAGTTTTAACATGGATTGGCGGATATTAGTATTTTATCCCGAACCAGAGGCGAGGAATACAATTTACTAATTTCTGCCAACCCATGTTAAACCTCAAAACACATTCTGGCTTCCATGATTTATTTCGATTCTGATATGTCTATGAGTACAAATACGGTAGTATACTTTGATTGGAAGACGGTAATTTATATTTACATTTGCAGACAATGTCGCACACAATTTATGCTGCCAAATTCGAGCAGACCATAATTCATTAACATATACATTTACAATGGGAAAGTCAGTCACATGCACCGGCGCATGTGCTCACGAGATTATACCAAATCGATAAATCGCTAGTTTCTTTACAAAGCGAAAGAAGGACGTCATGTTAGAATTTGATGTTTTACATGAATGGGCATAGGTTAAATAATTGTCACTTTTAACTAATTTTATGTGTACACATGCTTTTTTCTTTTTTGTCTCTAGTGCTGTCCTACTTTCCTGCGTCTTTCGTGGTCACTTGTCGATGTGTTGACAAGGGTAGGATCAGTAATTACAAAAATAGTTCTTCTCACATTTTCCCTTTTTGTTAGTGCAATAAAATGCTTGACATGAAGTCATATAGATTTTGTAAATATCCAAAGATAGATATAGATGTTATTTTATGATTTACATAATTTTTTATGATAAATTGCAACTGATGCTGATATACGATACAGACTTTGTTACATTACAGCTCTTTAGGAAGAGCTTTAATTGCAGATATAATCTGAGAATGCATTATGTCTTTTGTCGCCTCACATTGAAGACTTCTAACAAAATGGTGATCCTATTATTTGGTGCTACATGCAACTTCAATCACCAAATTCTACCTTAAGGTATACTATTTTTAACTTTCATTAACACAAATGACTTTTATTTACTGTCATTTAGATTTCCACGCTAACTTGTTAAGACCATGGCATTTTCCTTTAATAGAGGTGACCGCATAGGAAGGCTTAACTGTAAAAGCATTAACCGTCTCCTTAGTATGGTAAATCAGGATACGCATATCTTCATGTTGCCATGGAGACATTTTTTTTGCAAGATACATACTGGTACATTAGATAAAATTTCAGTCATAAGCAAATTATGTTTGCTGAATAAGCATAAAGAAAATAATAGCAAATATAAATAATATTATTGTGAAATATTATAAAGATATTATATTAAGGTAGTCATTTTCAAAATTATTGTGAATTAGGTAAATAGGTAGTCACAAAAATGTCAATTTTCTTGAAGTTTTGAATAGGAATTACAACAGAAAATATGATGATATACTGTATATATATCAGGGCTTTCAATAAGTTTTGAAGTAGCAGGCTATTTCCAAAAAGTAGGTGGAGAAATGCGTCGACATTTTTACTTAAAATATTTCAAGAGTTGCTGTATAAAGTACCATGATATAGCTGTTAATCTGTGGTTCATTTGAACAAAATTTGATATAACTGATCTTATGCAAATTATGGATCAATTTATACCAGTATTGTCCACAACACTGGTATAACTAAAAATTTTCAAAATATCTGTATAGAATATTGGATACAGCCATACTGGTTTATTTTTACCTTTTATCTGAAATTTTTAATTATTCGATATTGTGGGTGTAAACAAGGTGCATATAGTGCAACTCTAATATAAGTACAAGTTGTATACTTGGTGGTCCAAACCTGATGGATGTCTATTTACGCATGAGTGTTATTACTACAGGTAATGTATAGAACTGGTTGTTGCTAAATATTGTCTTTGTTTCAGTTTAAGTAGACAGGTTTTTATTTCAGATTAAACTTAAGTGGTTTTATTGTGTTTGATAATACAATATTGTAAATGGCATATTTAGAATTTGTTAATTTTGGTTTGTTTCAAGTATATATATAACTCATTTTTTATATCAACTGATGAAGTTGAAAAATACGATGTCAAACTTTTGTTTTCCTTTGCATTTTCTTTCAAACGTCTTTCCCGGGAAGGCATTGTACTTATCATTTCAAATATTGATATTTTCGTTAATTAAAGCGTTTCTGAGATTGCGACTTTAATTTTGTCAATGTTCAACTTCATCAAAGCATGGAGAAATGATACAAGAAGAGAGTTTTTATCTGCTCTGGCATTTCACTTTAGTTTTAATCTAAATAAATTATGGACAAATTGGAGATCAAACAGGGCTCTATTATACAACAGACCCTGTATTTTATACCGGATAGTCGGTCCGGTGGAAACCAATGTTTTCCGGACCGAATTTATTTTTACCGAATTTGCTTGGGAATCTCTGGGATACAGTACTAATCCTGAATTAATCTCTCGACCAATGAAGAAACGTGTATTAAACAGTAACTGTTATTCCAGGAAGCAAAAGAAATATATAAATAAAGCGCCGTAAATATAGATTTATTATCGAAACACGACAACAATTGACATGATTCAAATAAAATTTCATTTTTTTATTCAACAAAATAGCCGGCGGTCTTTCTCTAAATAAACGGCGAAAATCGCCGGCTACCGGCTTCTATTGAAAGCCCTGATATATATGGGAAAAAAAACCAGCATGGTTTATTAGATATATCTATAAATTTACAGTTCTTAAGTCATGTAATTATTTTTAAAACTAAGGTTCTCCTCCCTCAGGTATAGGTGATCTTTGCCGATTTTCGCTATCCTGTTTAGGCCCTTTAATTTGGTTTTCTTGCTCCCAACAACTTTTAATAATTTGGTTTTGCAATATGTTGACTTTGAGCGTACCGATGAAGGCTATTTCAGAAACGTGTAATGCACACTAAAATAGATATCTACATATCTTTTAATGTGTAAAACATGATAAATTTACAGCTCTAAACATATACGTTGAACATTTATCATTATGGAAATGATTTTCATTTCCGGCATGTAAAAAGCCAATGAAAAAAAGAAAAAAAAAAAACACACAATTTTACATACAAATATCTTTAGCGTTACAATTATGTATGAAGACGGCTCCGTCGTTCTGAAATCAAATCTCAAACTTGGTAAATTATAGAGGAGAACTACTGTACATAAATGGTTAAAGACCATTAAATGAGTTATACTGGCATATAATTCTAAGCATAAAACAGTAGCTAGCCTGGATATTCTCAAAATGTCAAATAATATAGACACCTATTACATAGCTTACACATTACAACTATAGATCTGTAACTATTACATCTGAAGAATTTATAAATGAGAAGCATCATGAAAATGTCAAACAGAGTTCCTTAACCATTCTTCATTTCTAATGATCAATTACCCCATTGCAAACATTTTATCAATCAGTTTTTCAAAATGTCAAAGAATAAAGTGTGGATGGTTAAAAGAGATATTTTAGCAACCTGATATATAATTGTTTCTAAAGGAAATACAATCTACGTTTGAAAGCTTGCGTCATGTGAAACAAATTTAGATTTTATTTCTCATCAATGATTTACATCATCAATGACTAATGACTTCAAACTTTACTTGTATATAACATTTATTAAATATGTACTATTTTGAACCTTTATTAATTCAATTCAAACAATCAATGTATGCTTGTTAAGAAATCAGTGACACTGTTCTGATTGGCCATGAATGTCATTGCCTTTTCACTTTAAGTTAACCTTGCTGTCCAACTTTAACCAGAGAATTTAATTTCTACATTTGAAGTAACCTGAGAAGCTCAGTGGGTAAGGATATTAACTTCTGACAACAAGTCTTACTTTCCACTGACAAGGGTTTGCATACCATTATCCACATCAAAAATTAAAAGAAAGGATGTGAATGTAAATGAACAAAAGAGATTATCCTTATTAAAGTAAAAGAACAGCACTTTTAAATCCGATCTACATTTCAGTCTTGTTTTTCAAACACCTACCCAAGACATGTGTACCCTCAAACTGTTGTTTCATTGAGCTAGCACTATAAAAATCTGATGTTTTTTTCTGATGGCGATCAAAAGGTTTCATCAAGTTTATATACATTTTTTTCAGTGTGTCATACTTAGCTATCCTGGTGCTAAAGTACATGTGTTTTAAAGTCTTCATAACCTTTTTATCACAACACAATGCAAGCACTTTTTCCTAATAAAACCGACAATTTTATAAAACTAGGAATTATTGAGCTCGTTACACATAATGATGAGAGGAATTTAAGAGAAACAACACCTAAGCATTTTGTTCATGTTTCTAGTATTAATCAATCATTTGTAATAAAGAAGTTTTTTATGGATAGGAATTACAGGCTTATTATTCCATTAATAAAATTTTAAATGAAAACAGCATAAGAAATGTTAAAACAATTATCTATAATGCACCTAAATTTAACTTGAAATAAAAAAATTGGAACGTTCTGATATTTTGAGGTAAATCCCTAATCCCTTTTGACTTTGAGACAGAAGGTTGAACTGTACTGATATTATAAAAATCTACTAATGTTTGTTTAAATTAGAAAAAGGCTATACAATTATTGTATTCCTTTTTATCAATTAAGCAAACTGAGTTGACGAGTTCTACAATGTAATATTCATTTTCTCATCACAGTACAGTTATTGCAATTCAATCTTGATTTTTTATGAAACACTTTATTTTTCAGTTCTTCTTTCGAATGAAAAGAACAGAAAAGACCTCAAGTGAACACCCGCAATTATCAAAATAAAACTTTAATCTGTGATGGTCCACAATTACGCCAACTCTAACAAATATTGACAACTCAATATGGACAAACATAAATCTATATCCTTATTTCAAATATTTCAAAGAGGCACAAAAATGAGGCAGGGTTAAACCTGTTAATTGGATCCCAATCCCTCCTTTTGATATCTCAGATTTCCAGTGTACATACACAATCTGTTTCAATGCCTAATTAAGACAATTTCATTTATTTCATAGAAATATTATGATCAATCATATTCATGCATCGTGAAGTAATAATAAAAATTAGGCTCAGGAATGTTAATAAACGTATAAGACTTGTTTGTATCTGTCTGTCATGTAACATGTTGATAATCTACAGTAGTATACGGGATATTGCATTGTTTAAAAACAAATATACACGATATGTGTTCATTGTCGGAAAATATGAAATGCATTTATACGAGATTTAATAGAAACAAATGAGCCTTTGGAGAGCTTTTTGGGCCTGTTTCACAGAGAAACAATCACCATTCTAATTGTTTTCAGGGATGTACTTTATAATGTCTGCCCTTATACTGATCAGGGGCGGATCCAGGATTTCAAGTTAGAGGGGGGGGGCACTTTAAAAAATTGCGCTATCGCACCAAGCGGAGGGAGGCGTGCAAATTTTTGGGTATTTCGTGTGAAAAATCATGATTTTATGCAAAAAAATAATATTTTTTCCAATTTTAGGGGGGGGGGGAGGCTCGTTCCGGGTGCACCCCCCTGGATCCACCCCTCCTGATGCCGTTTCTAATTATTGGATCCACATTAATCAGGTACCAGTAAAACTATATTTTGGTCAGTGATCTATACAACAAAAACAATTTATCCAGTTAAAGTAACTTGACGGCTAAAATAGAAATAAATCTATGTAGCCTTTATTTTTATGTTTGGTGCAATTCTTTGAGAAATCATAAACAATCTTTCCAGACTAATCTCCAGATAAAAAGGCAGCTATGATTAGATTTGAAATATAAATGCTTTAAACAATAGTATTGTAGATTAATCCATCAAAAGTCTCTTATATTATCCATCAATATAAAAATCCTGATGAAAAGGCAAATACTAGCTAGGTGAGAGGTGAATTTGTACAAGGTATACCCTGCCTGTAGAGTTTTATCTTAATGATGCTGGCTTATTTACTCCTAATCAATCAAATCTAATCATCAAATGATTACAATTACCTCAAAATAATTTATATTGGTATACTCTAATATATGGTCAGGACACGAGTTGTGGTGCCAGTTTACTAAACATTTATAAATTTCAGGTTCATGTTGTAGAAGAAACAAAAGTATTAATAGACTAAGAATAATAAATTACCTCTGACCTCTAGTAGAAACCATAACACATTATGTGATATTAGGTTTTTGGTACCTAAACTATTTGAATATATAATGAGGAGCTTTTCTATTATAATGATTTAAGTTTACCATTTTTACTATTTTGTAATCAACAAAACATACTGATAATACTCAGGAATAATAGAACATTTAAAATATCACTTAGACTTGCTTAACAAGTCCCTTTCTTAATAATTATCCTTTAAAAATGCTCCTATGAATGTTGAAATCTTGACAGATCACTGACCACTTGTATTTAGTAACAACATTTCTTTACTGATTAAAAGTAGATAGTAAATATAAGTGGTCAGTCAATATCTCAACTTTCATAGCAACAATATATTTAAAGGGGCTATTAATAAGACAGGAACTTGTAGCAAGTCTAAGTACCACTTTACAACACAACACCATATTTTACAGCATGCCATTGCTGTCAATTTTCTTTAGAGATTCTTCCTATTATTTCTTAAATGATTTATCATTTGCATCTTGTAAAAGTTCAAGGAAATTATAATCAGAAACAGTTCCAATCTTGTCAAATTTAATTCAGAAGATGATTTCTCCTAACTTATAAATTGAATGTCTAATTTCCTCAAGGAAGTAACTCAGACAATAAGTTTTCACTCTTAAAACTTTTTTCCAAGTCTGTATCTAAATTGAATAGTAATCAAAGTGTTTTAAGGTTTAATGTTTTTTCATTTTACTAGAAAAAAAAATGATAATAACTCTTAATACAGTAAAGTGTGAGCATGATATTCTAATAATAGCCTACAGATTACAGTCAAAGCATGGTCAAGCGCATTGGTGGTGTAATGGCTAGCGTGCTCACCTAGAGTGCGGTAGATCGTGGATTTGAGCCCTGATCATGTAAAACCAAAGACTATAAAATTGGTATTTGTTGCTTCTCCACTAAGCACATAACATTAAGGAGAAAGAGCAAAGACAGCTGGTTGGTACGGATTCAGCATAATGTGTCAGGGTGAGGCGGTATGTCTAACTGCGGACTGTTGTTTCAGTGAGCTAGCACTATAAAAATCCAACTTAAAGCTTGTTGGTCTAGCACAAAGTGGACCTCAATATCATCTCATTTAAAATTAACTTGTTCTCGCCATGATATAGTTAAAAAAAAATTGCTGAGTTGGAGTTAAACAACATTCACTAACTCACTCACTCAAAGCATGGTTTTGTGAACGTATATTTGTACCACCTAATATTTGTTGCTTTACATAATTCATTATAAAGAAGCCAATAAAATGTTTTCTTTGAGGAACAAATATTCTATACTGTTTTATGACTTCTGGCAGGAGTAAATATTGTAATATATTTTCTGATGGAATAGATATAATGTATTATTATATAGATAGGTGTGAATTATGGGGATTTATCTGTGAAATAAATTCCGGTATTTCACATGTGAAATATCAGTTTTTTCCCACCAGAACTACTTTTGCAAAACTATAAGTGTGGTGGTTACGTCCCTTGTTGTGCAAGGGGGAATTTACACATACGATTGTAAGCTGAAAAAATTCCGCGAAATGTTATTGATGACTTTGGCACATAACCAAGATGACGTCATTGATGTCATATGAAGACTTCCAGTTTGAAACGTAAAGATTAGACGCTATTTGGCTTCTATTATACGCTTCAATTGTGGTTTAATTTAACTAAAATAAGCTTTCAAGGTAATCAATTTAATTATTTTTGTACATTGTTGTAAATATGAAAAATAGGATTTCACATTTTGAAGATGATCCTTCCAACTGAACCCTGTAGTATCATTGCTCGTAGATTCACACGTGTGCAATCAAATATACAAATAAAAAAAATAATATATATATATATAAGAAATTTTGAAAGTCTATATAATAAACAGTATAACTAAATCATACATTTTGAATATCAAAATAAGACCACTCGTGACCGAATACGCATTAACGATTAAACTCGTGGACGGAACAAGTTCCGCCCACTCGTTTAATCCTTATGCATACTTCGGTCATTCGTGGTCTTATTTTGATATTCAAAATCTACGATTAGATATATACTATATATATTTGTTCAAGGCAGAAATATGTTATGGTAGAAATTCTATCTCATTATAGTTTAACATTTCCAGAAAATTGTTACCTATCCTTAAAAAACAGGTTGAATACCTTTTCTTTATTATTTGATATGTTACATGAGATGTGTACTAGATACGTATAATGTTTATTTGTTTTTTGTATTTGTTTTTATGATGATTACGGCAAAAAATCTGATCAACATAACTGGTCAACAATTAAAACACATAATAGGTGTCCTATTTTAAATGTTGTTGAAATTTAAAGAAGAAAAAAACTCCACCTGAATGTAGTGTGTATGGTATTAAACTGAATAAAAAAACTGACAAGATATCAGATCAGGCTTTAAAAGGGAAATAACTCTTTCATTATGACAAATAAATTTACAAGGGTGGCATTTATCACTCAAGTGACTTAATATTACCTGAGGTATAGTGTACATAAGAAATGTACTAACACAAACCTCTGTTATAAACAATGTTCATAGCTACATATCGATTCTCCTTCAGTTGCCCGTGGGTTACGATATTTCTCCACGCGAGAGAGTTAAATTAAAAATTTTAACCACGAGCCATAAGGCGAGTGGTTAAAATTTTTAATTTAACTCTCGAGAGTGGAGAAATATCGTAACCCTGATTGGCAACTGAAGGAGAATTTGTTTCTCCCATTATTTAACACAAACTTTATTTCAAAAGCCGTCTAGAGGATTACAGATTTTTCCACCACTGGTTCAGCGGGGTTAAAATGACGTCATAATGGGAGAAAGGCCATTCTTGACTTTGTGTTTTATAGTGGACTCGCTGTTAGTTTACCTATGTTTCAATTGGTATTGTGTTAGGAGTTTAAAAAACTCCAATTGGAACTGATCTATTGAAGGAATAAAATTGCCTTTGTTTACAGGTGAATCCTATTGTTGGACATTTAAACTTCTTATTGTATGACTGGAAGAGAGAAGTCAATCACCCATTGATTAAAACTCCCCAGAAAAAAATTCAACTCATCTTATACATGTATAGATGTATATGTACATGACCTAAAGAAAGAAATACTATCATTACCGTTGCATAAGGCGCATTGGTGCATAATGTGCACCCTCTCTTGGCCTTGAAATCTCCAGAAAAAAACTAGTTTGTGTCTATAATGCCATTTAAAGTCTATTTTGACATTAGAGAAATAGGAAAAACTTTAATTTGAAAATTATTTGCCACAAGTAATATATAAGATTCATTCTGGTTACAAATAATCTGGATATATGGTTAAATATGTGTATTGAGAAAACAAAACAAAAAAATTTGGTTTTTAATTAAATTGTTTTCTAAAAATCAAACATTATTCAGGGGCCGCCGTGGTCATGATCATATGGTAGTTGGATTTACAACTACCTATGCAATAGTGCATATCACCACTAAAGTTGTGAGTTTGAATCCCGCACATGGTGAGGTGCACTCGATACAACATTATGTGATAAAGTTTATCAGTGACTTGAGGCAGGTCTGTGGTTTCTCCGGGTACTCTAATTTCCTTTACCAATAAAACTGACAGCCACGATATAGCTGAAATATTGTTGAAAGTGGCATTAAACACCATGACCCTAACCCTCAAATATCAGTAGGGTTTCTAATTACAGTAACCATGTTAGAGGGAATATTGAGAAAAAGGAAAATCATTATAAAAAAAATAAAATAATAAGGTACAAATTTTAATCAGAAAAATAATAAATGCAAATAACATGAACTCCTACAAAATACTTTATATAATTTTAATGAATATATCCACAATGCTTAAAGATGTTTTTGGATTTTTCAAAGTTTATACTCCATCAATAATAGCATCACAAATTGTTGTTCCAGTATGGTCAAAAGTAGTCACTGTCTGATCTTAATATTTGCTTAATGATATGGAAATAATATCACTGTGTAGCATCACCACCGGATATAGGTACCTCGTGAAGTCAGGTAAGATTAAATTCTTTCTTATTTTCATTATATTCTACGTTTTGCTGGCAAGTAAAGTTTTGTGATATTGATTCCTAATAATGTAGCTACTATTTAAGGATGATTATGATCCATAATTGGCTTTCTCTCTCTTCAAATCGTCAGAATCAAACCGGGTGGTACCTGTTCAAAGAAGCATGTGACGAGTTCAAAGTTGTAAAAAACACGTTTATCCTTCAACTATTCATTTGACGTTTTTGTAGAACAAAGTTTTATCATATTTAAGCTTGAACAACACTGTATTTCAAAATAAACTATTGTTTTCACAGAGAAATTCATGTAAATAAAGCGAAATACAGTGTTGCTCAAGCTTAAATATGACAAAACTTTGTTCTACAAAAACGTCAAATGAATAGTTGAAGGATAAACATGTTTTTTACAACTTTGAACTCGTCACATGCTTCTTTGAACAGGTACCACCCGGTCCGATTCTGACGATTTGAGAGAGAGAAAAAGCCAATTATGGATCACAATCAGCCTTAAATAGTAGCTACATTATTAGGAATCAATATCACAAAACTTTACTTGTCAGCAAAATGTAGAATATAATGAAAATAAGAAGAATTTGACCTTACCTGACTTCACGTTTGTTTTTCCACCCGCTTCAAGGGTACCTATATCCGGTGGTGATGCTACACAGTGAATATTCACATGTGTTAAGTTGAGGATGGTATGGAGGTTGAAATTTTAGAACAACTCCAGTCTGCATTAGTAATTGAGGCAAATAATTATTCACCGTAATAGACTTAAAAATGGCATTTTTTTTTTAGATTTCAAGGCCAAGAGGGGGTACGCATTATGCACCAATGCGCCTTATGCAATGGTAATGATAGTATTTCTTTCTATAAGTCATGTACATATACATCTATACATAAGATGAGTTGATTTATTTTCTGGGGAGTTTTAATCAATGGGTGATTGATTTCTCTCTTCCAGTCATACAATAAGAAGTTTAAATGTCCAACAATAGGATTCTCTGACTCTAACAAAGCTTGTCCAAAAATGGCAGTAAAATCTTACGGTCGGTAGGGTCAGCAGAAACACTTGTATATATGTTTTTGCCTTAGTCATGCCTTATGATTATATATTAAGATAACACATTTACGTAGGCTAAAATTGAAGAAAACAATTTGAGTAATGATGGGCATTGATTGTATGTGTAATAGATATAAATCTAACTACCATATGATGGTAGCCATGACAGTATCATATAGTTGATTGAACTATCTATTGTGTAAGTGTATCTGTACTCATGGTATGTTGTCTAGACATGTTAGATCTAAACTATTTTAGCAAAGAAATTCCATATTGAAATACAATTGACTATTTAATTCTCTCTTTAACAGGAAAGTGAAAGGATGTTGAACAAATGAAATCACCAAGGAGCCCAATCTTTGATCAGTGATAAGAATGTTATGGATTAAAAAACTGAAAATCAAACACCTTGTAAAAAACATTATTTTCCTAACATTAACAATTACCCAAGTACTTCAATGAAAAAATAAATAAAATATGGCCATGAAATAACCTTCTTGTAGAAGGATGTTTATACAATCTGCACGAAATTAACACATTACAAATCATGGTAGTTGAAATGTTTGTTTTTACACCAAATGCTAGGGTAAACTCAATTTATAAAAGATCTGTATCTACAGAATGTTTATTTAGACACATCACTATGACCTTTTTAATGCTTCTGCCATCTTCCACTTGAAAGGAAATCACAGTTCGTTTGTTTACATTATTACTGTGAAAATAAAATAATGCAGGTATGAAATAATCTGCATCACAGCTCTTTTGTTTACATTCATATTGTGAAAATACAACCAGGTATGATTTAATCTGTATGCTGTTTGTTAACACTTTACATTCCTTGAATGCGAGTACTTTGACTATTGTAAATGGTGGTACATCATCAGTATAGGATCAGGGGGGACATTCTTCACATTTTACTATAACAGTAGTCAACATTTTACAGCCTTGGATCAGGTGGGACATTCTTCACATTTTACTATACTGGTAGTCAACATTTTACAGCCTCGGATGAGGTGGGACATTCTTCACATTTTACTATACCGGTAGTCAACATTTTACAGCCTTGGATCAGGTGGGACATTCTTCACATTTTACTATAACGGTAGTCAACATTTTACAGCCTTAGATCAGGTGGGACATTCTTCACATTTTACTATACCGATAGTCAACATTTTACAGCCTTGGATCAGGTGGGATATTTTTCACATTTTACTATAACGATAGTCAACATTTTACAGACTTAGATCAGGTGGGACATTCTTCACATTTTACTATAACGGTAGTTAACATTTTACAGCCTTGGATCAGGTGGGACATTCTTCACATTTTACTATAACGAGTCAACATTTTACAGCCTTGAATCAGGTGGGACTTTCTCAAAACATCTGATATATCACCACAAACTGCCTCATTTATGGAGCATAAATATTATAGCTGGTAGACATACCAGGTATACCTTCTAAACTTCTTCATTGTGGAGTATCGATATTACAATACATATACCCCTTAAACTGTCTCATTATGGAGTATCAATATTACAATACATATACCTCATAAAATGCCTCATTATAGAGTATCAATATTACAATATATATACCTCATAAACTTCCTCATTGTGGAATATCAATATTACTATACATATACCTCATAAACTGCCTCATTATGGAGTATCACTATTACTATACATATACCTCCAAACTGCTTCATTTATGAAGTATCAATATTACTATACATATACCTCCAAACTGCCACATTATAGAGTATCAATATTACAATACATATTCCCCTTAAACTGCCTCATTATGGAGTATCGATATTACTATACATATACCTCCAAACTATCTCATTATGGAGTATCACTATTACTATACATATACCTCCAAACTATCTCATTATAGAGTATCAATATTACTATACATATACCTCCAAACTGCCACATTATAGAGTATCACTATTACTATACATATACCTCATAAACTGCCTCATTATGGAGTATCGATATTACTATATAATACATATACCTCATAAACTGCCTCATTATGGAGTATCAATATTACTATACATATACCTCCAAACTGCCACATTATAGAGTATCAATATTACTATACATATACCTCCAAACTGCCACATTATAGAGTATCAATATTACTATACATATACCTCCAAACTGCTTCATTTATGAAGTATCAATATTATTATACATATACCTCCAAACTGCCACATTATAGAGTATCAATATTACAATACATATTCCCCTTAAACTGCCTCATTATGGAGTATCAATATTACTATACATATACCTCCAAACTATCTCATTATGGAGTATCACTATTACTATACATATACCTCATAAACTGCCTCATTATGGAGTATCACTATTACTATACATATACCTCATAAACT
>MJUT01000680.1:208043-228933 GCA_002080005.1 Gigantidas platifrons
CTCATTATGGAGTATCACTATTACTATACATATACCTCATAAACTATCTCATTATGGAGTATCACTATTACTATACATATACCTCATAAACTATCTCGTTATGGAGTATCACTATTACTATACATATACCTCATAAACTTCCTCATTATGGAGTATCAATATTACTATACATATACCTCATAAACTGCCTCGTTATGGAGTATCACTATTACTATACATATACCTCATAAACTGTCTCATTATGGAGTATCACTATTACTATACATATACCTCATAAACTGCCTCATTATGGAGTATCAATATTACTATACATGTACCTCATAAACTGCCTCGTTATGGAGTATCACTATTACTATACATGTACCTCATAAACTATCTCATTATGGAGTATCACTATTACTATACATATACCTCATAAACTGCCTCATTATGGAGTATCACTATTACTATACATATACCTCCAAACTATCTCATTATGGAGTATCAATATTACTATACATGTACCTCATAAACTGCCTCATTATGGAGTATCAATATTACAATACATATACCTCATAAACTGCCTCGTTATGGAGTATCAATATTACAATACATATACATGTACCTCATAAACTGCCTCATTATGGAGTATCACTATTACTATACATATACCTCATAAACTGCCTCATTATGGAGTATCAATATTACTATACATATACCTCATAAACTGCCTCATTATGGAGTATCACTATTACTATACATATACCTCATAAACTGCCTCATTATGGAGTATCACTATTACTATACATATACCCCTTAAACTGCCTCATTATGGAGTATCAATATTATAGCTGGTAGACATATACCACCATATAATGGTACATCTTAACTACCTCATTTATTCAACCGAAGATGTTACAAAAATATCAAGTGTGAAAATATTCTTTAATATTGAGTTCAGTGATAGAAAAAACAATCACTTCACTCTTAATTACTGCATCAAATTTAAACATTCCTTATCCAACAAAAATAATATGGCTTCATGACAAGAATACGTAATTATTTTCCAACACAAAATGACTATTGGCCATCATCTGTAGTTGACAGTGATTACAAACACTATCAGCTGTATAACTTCTCATTTATTATTACTCCACACAAAAACAGTTCAGTCTTCAACTGTTCAATGCTACTATAGAAATCACAAAGCTAACTGTAATTGTTTTCATTTGGTGAGTGAATATAACTTTTAATTGTACAAGATCAAAGTATGGAATTTCAATTAAAGTAACTTGTCATGTCTTCAAGGAAAGGGGGAATTGTTCAAAGAATTCTTTAAAACAGGCCAAGGAAAAGAAATACATACGTATCTGCTAAGATTACTGAAAAGAAAAAAAATAGGGTATCGTAGGTCGGTAGACAAAACTTGTTTTTTCTTTTCAATATTTACTCAGGCTTTTAAAGACAAGGATCTGACTAACAGTTCTTGTCCAAAAATAGAAATAAAAACTTTAGGTACTATCAATTATGGTCGGTATGGTTAGCAGGCATACATGTACATGAAAGAGAGGGGGAGGAGGGGGGGTGGCAAAGTTAGTCATGACATATTTCTAAAACATTAAATCCTAAAAATTACAAGCTAAGAAATATAACCAGAAAATTCGTGAATTATCTCCCTTATGGATATTAAATTTTTTCAAAAGGTGGGAATTGTATATAACTAGTTCTTCAGTACTGTGAAAAATGACAGCAGGGTCATTTTTTGTTAAATTTATTAATAAATATGTATGATATTAAAATCTTTGTGTGTTTTTTATGATGTCTATACACATGTGCAATTCACAAAACAATCTCAAGGTTTTCTAACACCTACAGCAAAACTTGAAGTCTCTGAACAGGTAATTATCATCATTTTTTTTATTGAAAGATGTGACATTTTTTCCAGGTAAGTTATGAATGATTTACTATATTTATGGCTTCTTGTTACAATATTTTTTTTTATTATAATTCTAAAGTTTATTAGTGTGGAAAATCATCAGTATCTATGATTGGATTGCAGAATTAAAGTTATAGTCACAAAATGGTGTCAAAAAATGGAATTATGTTCGTATCACATGGTGTCCTTTTCAAGGGTTAAACGGTTATCCTACCAGAAAGAGAAATGTATTTTCTATTCGCGTTATTATTGTTTTGTCTCATCACAGATTATGTTTTCGAAACGAAGTAATAAACATAATGCAGGTTATTGACACGGAATTCTTAAATTTTTATGCTTTAAGGTCAGGATAAAACTTGGGGTCCAGTTCGTTACGAACGTAAAACGATGCGGTCTGTACACACTGAATTCGTTCCGATAAAAACGCATTATTCTGGAAATCCCCCTTCTACGTGTTTATTTAAAAATAGCGTAATTTGCATAATAGGTGTCGCTTTTGTGTGTGATAAGATGGCAACGACCATCGTGTCTCTGGCCTGCAGACGTCGTTACGAACGTAATAGTAATAGTAATAGCTTTACTGGTTGTTTCTCTTAAATTCTAATGAACATGGGTGTCTTTTCGCAGAATTATTAAGTAGATATGACAATTTAATGAACGTTTACAGAGAAAAAACGAAATTTGAGTACACTAATTGTGAGAAACTGTACTTTGAGTTGCGTTGATCTTTTAGTGTTTACCGTGTCTCATGATACGAACAAAATAAAAATATTGTTCCGCAGTCTGTAAATTTATTAAGTAGGATTATATCTGTTTGCAATGTGCAATGTTTTAGATTTAAAGTTAAAAGATTTAACATGGTGGTGAAACATTTTTATTTGACATTTTCATTTTCTTCCAAGTCTTCTAATATTAATATGATATCATTCAAATGTTTTGAATTTTATGTAAGTAACGGTGTCCCATAATATTGTTGGAAAAATATCAACATAAAGACATAATATAAGGGCAAGTATTTGTGATTCATAAGGTCTGTTGTTAAGCAATTGCAGTGTGTATCCTAAAGGAATCAACTCAACTGGATCGCAAGGAAAAATAATCTNCATGGACACAATGTTACGTACATAATCTGCACGAATACTGGTGCTTTTAATGTAGGGTGATATAAAATGAATGACACCTTTATCTTCAAAACATTTTTTTTGGATGTGGTGATACTTAGGCCTTTTAAAAACACAAAACCTTTCACATCATTCAGTTGTTTATTATTTAAGTCTCAAGTCACACATACAATTCCATGATTGAAGAACTGGTTATATGATATCTGCTGACTCTCAACATTCACCATTAAGACAAACATTTATTTTCTCTACTGTTCTAATTAATGAATATGGGAAGTCTTTAAAACATATGAGTCAGTTATTAGATTTACAAGTTACCAACAAGTGTAGAAATAAGTTTTAATGAGATATCGGTTTTTTTCTAGGTGAGTTCAGCGGATTTTCATGATCATGTTCTTGAAAAAGAATTAATCCTGATGCATTTATCTATTCATTTTTACCTTGTAAACTAAAAATGGAATAAAGACTATCCAATGATCATTGGGCTCAAAAAATTCAGTGACTTCTGAGAAGAAGCTTTTAAAATATTTTATTCCATAGAGTTCTAAGTAAAATGTTGCTTCAACTGGCACAAAACCACACATTGGTAAATAATTTGTTGACAGTTAGGTTCAAATACTTCTGAAAAGAAGATTTTTTTTTACAAATATCCCATTGTTAACCATGCTTAGTGTTGGTCATGGTGGCCATCTTGAATATATATCATAATAACACAGACTTTTTCAATAATTACTACACTTTTACATCTTTCCAATATCTCTTCATCCCAGGAAGCATCATAAAGTGCTGACAATATTTAATAGGATTAACTCAAAATAATAACAATGACTGATAAAAATAGATGATAATGATTGACACAATGGAGATCAAAATAGCTCAAATGACCCAAGGAATGGAGATCAAAATAGCTCATATGACCCGAGGAATGGAGATCAAAATAGCTCATATGACCCGAGGAATGGAGATCAAAATAGCTCATATGACCCCAAGAAATGAAGATCAAAATAGCTCAAATGACCCGAGGAATGGAGATCAAAATAGCTCAAAAGACCCAGAGGAATGAAGATCAAAATAGCTCAAATAACCCTTGGGAAATGGAGATCAAAATAGCTCAAATGACCCTGAGGAATGAAGATCAAAATAGCTCAAATAACCCTTGGGAAATGGAGATCAAAATAGCTCAAATGACCCTTGGGAAATGGAGATCAAAATAGCTGACATGACCCGAGGAATGGAGATCAAAATAGCTCAAATGACCCCGAGGAATGAAGATCAAAATAGCTCAAATTACCCCAACGAATGGATATCAAAATAGCTCAAATGACCTGAGGAATGGAGATCAAAATAGCTCAAATGACCCCTAGAAATGAAGATCAAAATAGCTCAAATGACCCTTGGGAAATGGAGATCAAAATAGCTCAAATGGCCCTTGGGAAATGAAGATCAAAATAGCTCAATTTAGAACTGTCCGCATAGCCTTACCACATGCACAACTCCTCCTTCACTCTGACTGTGTCCAAGATTATTGAAAACTAAGTCTACACGGAAAATATATTATTTGTCAAATTATAATGTTTAATCACATTCAACAAAAATAAAAACGTTGTAGCATAAAAACTGTAAGAGGAATTTGCACGGACAAACCATGTACCTTTTCAGCCAAATTCACAAATAAAAAAAAATAACTAAGTTCAACAATCTATATTTTTTGGTAAAATTCATGAAAATCAAAATCCTTACAACATGCACATCTTTGATATGAGTACAAATGTTCTGCAATGTAAAAACTTCCTAACTTACAAACTGTAGGAGGAGTTGCGCAGACAAACCATGTACCCGTTTTGCCATATTCACACAAAAATGGCTAAGTTCAACAATCTATAGTTTTAGTAAAAATGCACAAAAATCAAAATCTTTACCACATGCTCATCTTTGATATATGTACAAACAACCTACAATATAAAAACTTCCTAGCGTAAAAACTGTAGGAGGCGTTGCGCGGACAAACCATGTACCCTTTTAGCCAAATTCACAAAAAAAAAGACTAAGTTCAACAATCTATATTTTTGGTAAAAATTCATGAAAATCAAAATCCTTACCACATGCACATGTTTGATGTATGTACAAACGATCTGCAATATAAAAACTTCCTAGCATAAAACCTTTAGGAGGAGTTGTGCAGACAAACCATGTACCCTTTTTGCCAAATTCATCAAAAAATGACTAAGTTCAACAATCTATATTTTTGGTAGAAATGCACAAAAATGAAAATCCTTATCACATGCACATCTTTGATATACGTACAAATGATCTGCAAAATAAAAACTTCCTAGCGTAAAAACTGTGGGAGGAGTTGCATGGACAAACAATGTACCCTTTTTGCCAAATTCACCAAAAAAATGACTAAGTTCAACAATCTATATTTTTGGTAAAAATGCACAAAAATCAAAATCCTTACCACATGCACATCTTTGATATACATGTATGTACAAATGATCTGCAAAATAAAAACTTCCAAGCAGAAAAACTGTAGGAGGAGTTGCGTGGACAAACCATGTACCCTCTATGCGGACAGACAGACAGACAGGGTGAAACCTATATACCCCCCCAAACTTTGTTTGCAGGGGGTATAATAACCCTTGGGAAATGGAGATCAAAATAGCTCAAATGACCTCAAGGAATGGAGATCAAAATAGCTCAAATGACCCCGAGGAATGAAGATCAAAATAGCTCAAATAAACCTTGGGAAATGGAGATCAAAATAGCTCAAATGACCCCGAGGAATGAAGATCAAAATAGCTCAAATAAACCTTGGCAAATGGAGATCAAAATAACTCAAATGACCCTTGGGAAATGGAGATCAAAATAGCTCAAATGACCTCGAGGAATGAAGAACAAAAATAGCTCAAATAATCTTTGGGAAATGGAGATCAAAATAACTCAAATGACCCTTGGGAAATGGGAATCAAAATAGCTCAAATGACCTTGAGGAATGAAGATCAAAATAGCTCAAATAACCCTTGGGAAATGGAGATCAAAATAGCTCAAATGACCCTTAGGAAATGGAGATCAAAATAGGTCAAATAAACCTAGGAACATTGAGATCAAAATAGCTCAATGGAACCTAGGGAAATTGAAATCAAAATAGTACAAATAACCCTTGGGAAATGGGGATCAAAATACCCCCCCCCTCCCCATCCCCCCAGTAGTTCAAAAGACCCTTGGGAAATGGAGATCAAAATAGCTCAATAACCCTTGGGAAATGGAGATCAAAATAGCTCAAATCACCTTTGAGAAATGGAGATCAAAATAGCTCAAATGATCCCTGGGAATGGAGATCAAATTAGCTCAAATGGCCTTTGAGAAATGGAAATAAAAATAGCTCAAATTACCCATGAGAAATGAAGATAAAAATAGCTCAAAAGACCCCTGGGAAATGGAGATCAAAATAGCTGAAATTACCACTGAGAAATGGAGATAAAAATAGCTCTAATGACCCCTGGGAAATGGAGATCAAAATACTAGGTATATACTGTTTTGTAAGCCTTTCAATTCATTTTCGATAAATTTATTATATGGCAAGCAAATTTAATTATGTCATTACTGATCATGAGTCCTGATAACTTAACTAGCCATCAGTAGATATTATGTTCTGGAAATACACATACAATGAAAAGGTACATTTATTCTTAATATGTTTAATTCAAACCAAGACATTAACTATTATTTTACACCAATAAGGAAAATTTCTGTCAAATTTGCTAATTGATTGAGGCTTTTAAAAAAGTAATTTGTCAAATTCTACTAAAAATGGATACAATACTGAAGTTGAGATGCTAAATAATCATTTACTTAGAAATGCCCCCAGGAAATCTAAATGGTCAAAATAATAGATCCTTATCTCCACTTCCTGACTAAAATACAGAGCTCAATCATGGTTCCCATAAAAAAAACATATTTCTGTAATGTCTTCTAGACAATTGCAAGAATCTAGGTCTCAATGACTCTTCATTATACTCTCCTGTCTGGAGGTATAATTGGCGATATATATATCTGAAGGGAAATCAGATTTAAATTGTCCATAGATTAAGACTGACCTTTACATGACAGCAAAATGGATAGCTCTTCAAGAACATATTTAGAGATGAAAGCTCAGTGATTTGGAGTGGAATTTCTTGTAAGACAAGAAACAAAAAAACTCCAAACAATAAATACCAATTAACAAGAGTACACATTATCAGAATACAAGATTTAAATATATATAATTATAGATATCTCATTTAGTATGCATGACATGTTTCTGTAAACACCCTCATCAGGGATGTTCATAGTCAGTGCCAGATTTGCCTTGTGGAATAGCCTAGGGCCTCTTTTCATCTAAATCTGGCACTGCTCATAGTCAAAAGACTGTGAAGCCATATTATCTGAAAGTTCTTGGTAGAAGTTAAATCAAAGGACATAAACAGGAGAGCCATAAAGCTTCTGGTGTAAAACTATCATCACCCTATACAAATCTGTTGAATGAAACACATACAAGAGAAAATTAAATATATGGGAAAGTTTTATTCTTCATCCATTACCTAATGACAAAATAAATCTATACCACCTAAAATAATATGTGATTAGCCAATAAGTTTAATACATTACTATTAATATGAGAGGCCACTAGTCAAATTACTTTTAAACTAATATAAAGTTTGCTGACCTCAATTTCTTCTCCTTATTTAAAAAGAAAAGAATTGACACCTCCCAACATTACCCCACCCTCAGGCACCATGATGATCTTTAATTCATCATTATGCATGAACCATTTACTAGGAAAATAGCAGTAAAATTTGTCAAATCAATTGTTGTTAATGATCATCAGACGTTTGATGACCTTCATTGAAAAACATCAATCAAATCTGGTTAATGCATTTATTTACTCCTTTAAACCAATTCAGATAAAAGCTTATAATGTGCACAAATAGGTAATAAAAAGCGAGTATAAATCTTACAGTAAAACATTCTAGTGATGTAGAACATTCCTATTCATTTCTTTTCAATAACTGAACAAAAGTAACTGAATTATGCAATAAGAGTTCTATATTAAACTTAGTTTTGAAGTATCTATTTCAAATTTTACAATCTGCATAAAACCACTTTATATTTATATAGAACAATGAGTACATTTAATGTATGTAATTATTTTTCAGGAGAATGTCTCTTGTGGTTGTTTTAAGTGGTAGCCATCTTGTAATTCTAATCAATATAATACAAAGACATAAAGTACAATCAAACATCTGTCATATCTACTTTACTATGGTTCACTGGTTTTACAGAAGAAGACATTTTTACGTTCTGTGATGGCCATCTTTGATTTCTGATCAATATAAAATACAAAACAAATCTGGAAGAAGGACCTTGTAAAGTACAATTAAAGGAATTTATTTTGTCATATTTCACTCTATACAAAGTGTGACACATTGACAAAGTGATTCGTCTTGATTCCTATTTGTTTTGTAGGGGGTCATGTTATTTGTATTTATTGGCTTTCAACACGAATTCCATATCAGACGATGTTTTTGTCATCTAACAGTAGCAAGACGGGTATCACATGTGGATCAGGAACTGCTAACCCTTCTGGAGTTCACCCTTGGTCTTTAGTGGGGTTCGTGTTGCTCAATCTTTAGTTTTCTGTGTAATGTTTTGTAGATCATCGTTTGTCACTTTTTCCGTTTTTTATTTGACCATTGTATTGTCTGTACTTCTTCAATTTACGACTTCTAATTACCTAAAAATGGTATCTTCAATTTTTGTTTAACAATATTAATAATTATTTCACTTCCAGAAAAAAAATAAAATATAAGAAAAATCTGACCATGTTCTCATTAAAGACCCTAAGTAATTAAGTAAGTGATGCATATTTAAAAAAAAATAAAAATTTCCCATTTGGTCATGTGTTAAACTTTAACCCTTATAGCTAGCCATCTTGGATTTGCGATCTACACACAAATGGTTAGCTTTGTCAAGTGACAGCTATAGGTTATTGCACCCTTATTCTTGTTTCCACATCTTGTTAAATAACCCTAAACTTTCAGTCACCTCATTAATGATAGATCAATTGACTTCTCTATAATATCAACACAATCCCAATTTCATTTGACATAAATATTTGTCTTCAAATAACACATAAATCTATGTCAATCCAATGTCTAATTCTTTTTTTTCTCTAGATCTATATAAAATAACAATCTGTCTCGTCCCTATAATAGTAAACAAACTTAGTCATTCAATTAAAAAAAACAATGTCTGGAGTCCCGGACCAATTTGAACGGACTGCCATAATAGTTTACTCTATTAAGACGGAAGATTTTGTATACAGGACACAACAGTGTTCCCTCCAATCAATTATCGATACAGCATACAGACATTAATAGAAAGGCAAATGATTGGGTTATTAATTACGATATTATTCCAGCAAATAATTGGTTTTTGGGAACTCTAATGCAACTGGTGGTATGTGTCCTTGAAGAAGATTAGGTATTATTTAGACAGAAGAAATCCTGGTGAGAAATGAATAAAATAAATATTACAGCATTGACTTATCTTCATGTGTCTTATCATTGTGACAAATATCAACGATACCGAGAGCTTTATAACAAATAATAAATATAACACGAAAAAAGTTGACAACATTTTACACAGAGAATTGTTATAATAATTTGAATAAATTATCAATGTAACAAAATTTTCACAATTAATTCTAAAAAAAAATAGCTGAACTGAAACTTTCCTAATAGACAGTAGGAACAATGACAGATAGAGAGATTTGACAAGGTTAACAAATATAAAACGCTACATCAGGACTATTTTGAGTTCACAATGAAATAAATATTTAGCCAATTGTTATCTGCCTCAAGACTAACACGCTCTTTCAGTTTGCCACTGAAGTGATATATTAGCTGCTATTGAAATTAGTTAAAACATATTTTAATTTGCTAAAATGTGTAAAAAGGATTGGACACATTTTAAACAATGTACAGTAAGTTACAAACAAATATGATATAGCATTCATGTATATGAGATAATGAAGAAAAAAATAAAATGTTAGAAACGTTGGTGGTAGGGCTGGTGTGTGCTTGTTCTCTTGGTGAACCAGCTAGATAATAAGAAATCTTTCAGATCTTTTATGCATAATACATTCAAACATGTGATTAAAAATGATTTTGTTCTGTTCATTTGAGAGTGTAGGATTACCACTGGTCAAAAGTTTGAGGCCTAAAACACAATCAATAGGTAGCCAGCTGAGAATGTTTTGGCACATGTATATCTTATATCTGTGTACAAAAAGAAATGATAAGAGTCTTCACGGTTTGTGCCACAAAGACAAGATGGAACTGTTTCCTTGGAACAAGTCATAATTCAAGAAAGAAGCAACATATAGAAGCTGGGTTAAGTTAATGTTAAGTTTTCAAAGGTTCAATTTTGTAATATTTAGGATATTGCTAAATGTATTTCTTGTCTCTTAAATCAGTTTTAAATTTTCCCATGGAATCTACATATCAAAGTGATGGGTCTATTTTATTCCAATGACATCAATAGCTGAAGGAATAAATGATTCATAAGTAATTGATAGTCTACAGAACAGTATTATTATATCACTTCAATTATGAAATAGATAAACATTTGTACTTGGACATTGCTGGTGGAATTAAGTCACCCGAATAAGATTGTAAGATACACCAGCCAGCTGTTTCCCAGATTGAGTACCTTCCAATAAAATTTTAATCAACTACCATAAATATATATCTCCATTAATTTGATGGTAGTCCTGTTCAGTGTGTATTATTTCTGCCAATTTCACAAATTCTGTCATGTTGCTTAAATTTAGAACAGAAACTAATGATTTCAGTCTGTCTTAGGTGACCTTCAAAGGGAACATTGAAATAGGGTTACATAAGAGATGTGATTGCTAAATACATATCTAATGAATATGCAATGTACTGTGAAGAGAAATTAAAGTTAAGGTCACATGATACAAGTTATTGCTTATTAGAGGTGGTCACTAAAGCAGATGTGACTGTATTTAAATGGCTTATTTCTAAACTAATAATACCCCAGTATATATTTAGAACTTGATTTAAAATTATTTTTTTCCATAATATTGCCTTGGGTGATAAATCACTGTAGGTGTAGTACTTTATAATATATCTAAGTACATGTATTTGTGTTTGACATGAAACAATAAGAATGAAACTGGCATTCCTAGACAGCAGCTGTTGGCTTTTTCGTACATATTAGTAACAACAAGAAATGAAAAAATAAAGGGCTAGCCTGATAGCAGCATAATACGATCACAGCAAGATGACTACAATGCCCCTTAACTAATCACAGCAAGATGACTACAATGCCCCTTAACTAATCCCAACCTGTGCAAATGATCTTCATCTTAAAAATTCAGAAGGATCAGTCAACTAGAAGTTATATTTATACCACAGTTTTCCGAGTTAAACAGTTAAACAATCGAACGCGAAGTGTGAGAATGTTTAGCCATTTAACTCAGAAAACCGTGACATAAATGCTTTGTATCATGAGGCCATGAAATATCATATCTAGGTCATTGATTATTGAAAGGCTCTCTGTGAGTTATCAAGCTACAGCCGAGATTTAAAGTGTACAATATCTGGTATCTGTAAGTAGTATTTCACAGTTCTTAGTTGTTACTTACATTCTGGTATATAAACCATAAAAAGATCAAAGGAAAAGAATGCATTCATGTTACAACAAATATTATCACATAGAAACTATTGTGTCTATAGACTTACAGACAAATGATGACAACAATGATGTAAGACAGTGGTATAAACAATGTTTAAAAAAATGAGATTAGACCATATGATGCTTACCTCTTCTCCATTGGTAGCCACCACATGGTTTAGCAGTAGCTCTACAGCTTCTACATTTTCCTCGTTAATAGCTTGTAACAGAGAGTCACCTAATTCGACATTGTAACTAAGTAATAGTTCAATCATTTCTATATTCTCATTCTCAATGGAGATTAGTAAGGCAGTACGTCCTAAAGGATCTACACAATTAACATTTAATCCAGTTTGCAACCCCATGCTTAAGTATTGTCGTGTCGATGGGATATCTCCCCGTTCGACAGCTAAAAGATATTGTTTTTCGTCATTTGTAAGATCGACTTCTTTGCGAATTACACCCATTCCGAGACTATCCTCTTCCATATCAATCCCTAAATCATCGTTGGCCTTTGATGTATTCATCAAGGTTTTTCGGTATTCGTAATAAACCTTGTCCATCTTGAGGTCTGTATTGTTTGACAAGTCCGATTTGGAATCTGATGCTGAAGCTGTAGACAGCCCCTGAAAAATACAATATTTTATAATTTAATTCTTTTTATTTAAACAATTTCAATTAAAACAAAACATACATTAAGAATCTGACCTGATAGTGAGTGAGTGAGTGATTGTTGCGTAACACCAAATCAGCAATTCTTCAGCTATATCATGGTGAGAAAAGTAAATTTTCATTGAGATGATGATGAAGTCTGCTTTGTACAAAACCAACATGCTTAGTTGGATTTTTATAGAGCTAGCTCATTGAAACGACAGTCCGTGGATAGACATGTTGCCGCACTCAGACACATTATCTCAATTCCGAGAGCCAACCAGCCTTTGCCTTTTCCCCTGAATACTGCAGGCTTAGCAGAGAAGCAACAAATACCAATTTTATAGTCTTCGGTTTTACCCGATCAGTACTCGAGGCAAGCACTCTAACCATTACATCACTGATGCAGTTGTTCTGGCCTGATGCATATGTACATATATATGTAAACGGTAACTGAAAAATACAGATACATGTACCTTGAGCTTTGATCAACTAAATAAATTAAAAGAATAAAATTGCAAATGAACACACAATTTTGTTTTAATATCAAAGAATATGTAATCGTTCTAACAGATTTCATTTTTTATTTTGGTCATGATATTACAACTAGAGTTTACTTTTTTCTAATAAAAAAAAATGTTGATTTGTCAGTCCCCAAGCCAAGACATAGGTCAATATCAGCTTCTTCATTGTCTATTTTGTTGTATTTTGGAGTTTGAAGTTCCCTAGAGAATTACTATTGAATAAAGTTGGTTCAGTTCGCTATAAAGTCTACCATTTTTCTTTATTACCAGTAAAGAGTAAATTATTGACAGTTATTATTTACTGTCACTACTGAACTGACAGTTATTATTTACTGTCTCTACTGTACTGACCATTATTATTTACTGTCACTAATGTACTGACAGTTATTAATTACTGTCTCTACTGTATTGACAGTTATCATTTACTGTCACTACTGTACTGACAGTTATTATTTACTGTCACTACTGTACTGAAAGTTACTATTTATTGTGACTACTGTACTGACAGCTATTATTTACTGTCACTACTGTACTGAAGGGTTATTATTTATTTTTTGACTACTGTACTGACAGTTATTATTTACTGTAACTCATGTATTGCAAGTTACTATTTATTGTGACTATTGTACTGACAGTTATTATTTACTGTCACTACTGTATTGATAGTTATTATTTATTGTAACTACTGTACTGACAGCTATTATTTACTGTCACTACTGTATTGACAGTTATTTATTGTCACTACTGTACTGACAGTTATTATTTATTGTTACTATTGTATTGACAGTTATTATTTACTGTCACTACTGTACTGACAGTCATTATGTATTGTCACTACTGTACTGACAGTTATTATTTACTGTAACTACTGTACTGAATGTTACTATTTATTGTGACTACTGTACTGACAGTTCTCATTTACTGTCACTACTGTATTGACAATTATTATTTACTGTCACAACTGTACTGACAATATATTACATAATACAATGTCCTATCTTAAAATACAAATGTACTCTAACTTTCTTACTGCTTTGAAAATTAAATTTAAATACTAGTAATTTCTTAGTAACAGTTAAGAGTTTATTGACAGTTATTGTCACTTTTGTATTGACAAATATTATATAAAAATATCCTACCATAAAATAGCTCCATTGTTATAGACTGCTTTAAATTGTTTGTAAAAATATTTATAAAAATCATAATAAAAATACAGTAAATCCATTATTTTAGCAAATAATACCAAAGAAGAAGATAGCTTTAGGAAAGCTGATAATCTGGGATGAATGATGATCAATGATATATGTTTCAGTCATTGTCATGATGATATACTTGTATAACACATAACTGTAGATCTGTATCAACTAACAAACAAATCAATTCAAAAATCGGTCATATGATTATAATATTTTGAAAATATGTATTAATGTGAATTTAAAACCAGGAAGTTTAAAATAATTTGATCAATTTGCAGTCAAGCTTGTATTGAATGGTCTCCTTATGGACAAATGTATTTTAAAAAAAAAAGAATCAGAATTATGCTACAATATAGAAACCATGTTAAATACTGTTAAATATATTATTTATAAATATCTATTCTGTAGTCAACATGTTATGATAATGCATTTTATGCCTCATTGGATACTCAATAATGAATAAATTGAAACAAAACAGAATATCAGCTTTTGCTTGTGACTGTTAATATTAAAAAGTTTAATTGACATTTTGGTTGGTAAGAAAATTCAATCATGGTAATGAGAAAAAAAAATCTCAATGAGAGTGAAATCAAATCTAATTTTTTTTTTTAGAAATGTTTACTTTGGGCAGTTATTAGGTAAAAAAAAAGTATGTGATATCTGATGTCATCAATTTTGAACCGAGGGTCAATTTTCAAAATATCATATGACACCAAGTCATAACAACAACAAAGAAGTCTGTATTAGAAGCAGAAAATTTCAGGGTAAAACAGTATGTCTGATTTGTTCATATATTCAAAGAAGACACATAAATCATGATAGATCAGACAGACTTTATTTATATATCCAGCTATGATCTTAAAATGTCTGTGTATGAAAGACATATTTTTGTATATATTACAGGTGTATGAGAAATACTGATCAAAGGGTGTTAATGTCATTAGAAGTACTTGGCTAAAGAAAAAAATCATCATAAATAAAGATAATGTTGTAGGTAATGGAGTAAAGCCTTAGATATCATTATAGCTATTGAACAAGTAGAGATAGATAATGATATGTCTCTATGTATAATATACATTACTATTGAAACAAAAGAAGTAGCCTGTATTGGATATAACAGGTATCTTTTTTTGCCCGAGTACCAATGTGGAAAAAGACAATTGTTATATCCAATACAGGAAACTTCTTTTGTTTCAATAGTAATGATTGATTTTGATCGATTTTTGGTGATTAATGCCATTTTCAGCAATATTTCAGCTATATCATGGTGACCAGTTTTAATGGTGGAAGAAGCCGGAGTAGCCGGAGAGAACCATCGACCATGGGCAAGCAACTGGTAAACTTTATCACTAGCGGCTACAAGTCGAGTGCACCCTTTTTGTAATTTACAAGGCTGGGCTACCTTAATTGAGCCACCCGGGCCCTCCAATAGTAATGTATCCAAGTTGTACAATAATGATGTTATAATTAAAAAAAAAAATTAAAATAAAGTGGAGAGAACAGTTGTGTTTGTGAACTAGTTCACTTAATTTTCCTATTTAAACACAGGTCAAATTCTTAAGCTCGTTCATAAAAAGAAGTGCAAAAATATCGGTCTGTAACAATGGCCTGTAACATCTGCCTGTAGCTGATATTAGAGACTGCATATACATGGCCATTTAGAAGTAATTTGATAGAATATGAACCAGTACCGTTATATTATGAGGATGGCATACAAAACGTATAGGGGCTTATATCTGCTTACTGAAGGTTAGCTTTGGCTTTTAGTTGTATAATAATTATGTGGTCTGGGAAATAGGCAGAATAAACTTGAATGGTATAAATTTTCTCCTCAGTTACAAATGCAAAATATAATGTTCCTCCTAGATCTGTGTGTTGGTGTATGTATCAAATTATTTACCATAGTAAGCCATGTTGTGTATGACTCGGGATTTTTCAACCATGTGCACGTACCCAGATATTTAAATAAAAATCTGTGAAAATCTTTGCTCTGATCACATGAGCATCTACCATGTACAAACCAAAACAAAAAGTAGTGCATTGAAAACCAGATACATATATAATGGTTAGGGACCGACCATTTGACTTGCAGGGGGGATTATGTTTTTTTTTCATTCAGAAATTTGTTTTCGGACAACACAAGTTAGAACATTTTTTTTTGTCGTGCAAAGTGCAATTTTTTTTTTACAGAATTTAACATTAGGTTATATGACAAAAACTCTGAATCAGATTATTTTTTTTTTCCTCCACCAAAATCAGAATATTTTTTTCAGCAACANGAAAAGTAAGTGTTATCGGAATCACAGAGCAGATGGTCAAAACAGAAAGATGTAGAATAAAACAAAACATTTTGTTCAGTCTATATTAGTTCATTTCTTCAAAATCCAAAGTTTGTAAACTAATTTGAATTTTAAATTTAACATTTAGCTCATTCTAATTAATATACATGTATTGACAATTCCTATGTCCTATATCGTTACCTTACTTGTTGTCCTACATCTGTTTAACACACTAGAAATTTGTATAATTTTTGTAATTTGAACTGTTCCAGATGTTTATTTGCAACAAAGACATGAATTTATTCCATTTGTTATACCTTATATAAATTCTATGATAAACAAATAATTTAATTGGATAAAATCAAATAATTTCATTGGATAAACATCATTTGTTTATTTTCAATTTTAAAATCTCTGTCCTTTCCTGAAAACATGTGATAATTCATCAATGTTGTTTTTCATTTTCCATAAATGTAATCAAATCATTTCATTGGACAAACCACATTTGTTTATTTTCAATAACTTTTAAAATCTCCATGCATTCATGACAACATGTGATAATTTTCATGTTAATATCACCAACATCAGCAAACAATGTTATTGTGTGAAATGAACACCCACAGAGACATACAGATTCTCCTTCAGTTGCCCGTGGGTTACGATATTTCTTCACTCAAGAGAGTTCAATTAAAAATTTTAACCACAAGCCGTCAAACGAGTGGTTAAACTTTTTAATTTAACTCTCGAGAGTGGAGAGTGGAGAAATATCGTAACTCACATGGGCAACTGAAGGAGAATTTGTTTCTCCCATTATTTAACACACTTTATTTCAAAATTTGAAATTAACGCGTTTGAAATTAATGCGGGGAAAAGCAAGAGCCATTTTAATCCTCTAGAGGATTACAGATTTTTCCACCACAGTTTCAGCGGGGTTAAAATGTTGTAATAATGGGAGAAAAAACTATACCTATCTTGGAAAAAAATTAGCACCTGCACCTGGCCAAAGTATTCTGATTAGTATTATTACTGACGGCTTGTGGTTAATTTTTTTTATTTAACTCTCGAGAGTGGAGAAATATCGTAACCCACATGGGAAACTGAAGGAGAATTTGTTTCTCCCATTATTTAACACAAACTTTATTTCAAAATTTGAAATTAACACGTTTGAAATTAATGCAGGGAAAAGCACGAGACATTTTAATCCTCTAGAGGATTACAGATTTTTCCACCACAGGTTCAGCGGGGTTAAAACGCCGTAATATTGGGAGAAAAAACTATACCTATCTGGGAAACAAATTAGCACCTGCATCCAGCCAAAGTATTCTGATTAGTATTATTACTTGGTCAATGCCAAAAGGCAGTCAAATAAAAAAAAATCTGTTTCCATAAATATGGCTTTTGTAATATAACAATGAAAAACCATGAAGCATTCAGCATAAAAAAAGAACATATTGCCCTTAAATAAGGGTGATATGGTGATTATCAGACCCTCTTCCAAGATCAATATGTTTATAATATTCATTACATACCCTACTTTTTATATTTGAAATGAAGTCGCTACTGCCATAGTTCCATGAAATTAGGTCAACCATAGCATTTAACTCAGGGATATAACTTAGCATATATGATGTAATTGCTAGCTAAACTAACAAATTTAGTAGTGCAGCAACTGACATTGCACATGAAATATTCAAAATTTCTGTTGCCATTTAGACTACACTCTGAACATTTTCAGGACCAAGTCCATATTTTAGTATGCTTGACCTTGGGCTACTGGGACCCAGTTGTTTTATCCCCAACTGTAAAATGAAATAATATATAGTTGTGTAGATTTTATCAGTTTAATGTTATAATTGACCTTTTTACTTCTTACTTGATGTCAATCAATCAATCAATCAAGTCATGCTATTTCTATTTGTCTTCTTTGACAATGTACAGCTGATTTGCATGGTTGTTTTTTTTTTTATTTCAAACAGACTTAAACTTATAAGTTAATATAATAAACTTATAAGAGTAATATAAATTATCAAGGAATTGAATTAATTAGCTGCAGAAATGTGTGAGATTAATTAGGAACTGTTGCTGTCTGCCTTGAGCAGATCCCAAAGCACTGGTAATGTTTTTGTATGTGTTTACATCCATCCTAAGATTTAGAAAAGACGATTATATAAATCAATGTGTAATAATACAAAAACAATAATTTCTAGAACATTCTACTCAAACTTGAATCATAAATACAAGCTGCAACACATATAATAGGAGATTAAAATGTTTCTTCCTGTACAGAAGGAATGGTGTTACCTGAGTATATTTAGAATGTATTAAGCTTCCAAACACATAAACACAGCCTTCTATGATACTTAATTATATCAAGAAAATATAAGTGTATCCTTCATTAAAGCTAAGTATTTGTATATTATTGATAATAACTTGAGTGCATGCAGTACATTGTGGGATCAAAACTAAACTAAAACAAACAAAGTGTATAATAGATACTATAAATTGAAATATCTTAGCAATATGAACATAACTGCTTAGGGTGTGGAGGGTGGGAAAAAAGGAGATACGATTTTTGCAAAGGCTAAATCGATGCTGACTGCTGAAGCAAATTTTTGGAATGCAAGAACGGATGCTGGGATGACGCCGAGTTTGAAAAATTCTGTTATCTGATTGGTCAATGTTAACCCGGGAATTTTGAATATTAAATTATGATTGGTTGACCTAATTTCCAGTCATAACAAATTTGAAAAAATACGAAACGTTTTGATTGGTTGTTGAGCTCTACACAGCAAAACAATTTGAAGTGAGGTTTAAAGGAGTATGGCAATATATACGAAACTAAAGACAGCACATATTCTGATTAATAATGTATTTATTAAAAATACTCCCATTAATCTTTGAATTTATGTTGGAACCCCTCCCACTTCCAGTTTCCCACCACAGGTCATACAACACAGCTTCTTCTCTGCCTCCCTGCCAACACTTGATGTGTTTTACACCATATACACACCAAGGTTGGATACACCAGGTAATCCCGGATACAGTGGCCGAGTAGAATATAAAGCAGTGTAGAGTAAAACAACATACATGTAAGAATAAAATACACAGGCCATACAACACAGCTTCTTCTCTGCCTCCCTGCCAACACTTGATGTGTTTTACACCATATACACACCAAGATTGGATACACCAGGTAATCCCGGATACAGTGGCCGAGTAGAATATAAAACAGTGCAGAGTAAAACAACATAAGTATAAAAGATACAAAGTCAGGTTTGGGCAAACTAACCACAGTTTATTTCAAAGCATGATTTAAATTTGAAATAATGCAAGAATAAGCATGAAAACACAAGTTTTCCAATTAATGAATAAAAGATAAACTGTGGTTCTCCAAAGAAAAATGTCCAAACCTGAGATGTAGTAGTAGGGAAAACATATGATAGTAAACACACAATTATATTATCATTTTAAACAAACCAAAAAGTTTTACCCTGCATGAGTCTTCTTCTTTTATATATTTTTTGCATTATTGTCTCCCTGCCCCTTTAAGGTTAATTCACCTTCATGAGCACATGTCTAACGCAGCCTTATCTTTTCTTTTATCCAGGCATGTTAAACACCAGTAATATTCAAGCTCTGGACAACATTGTTGCCTTGTTCCAATGTCACACCTTTGCTGAGTCAACAAAAAAGACTTACTTGCTTTATTTTAAATCTTACTGTGCTTTTTGCACTCAGATTAATATACCTTTAGTACCTTTAAGTGATCTTAACCTCGCAAGATATATAGCATTTTTGTCTGGCCGTTTATGTTTTAAATCTATACAAAATTATCTTTCGGTCATAAATCTCCTTCATAAGGAAGCGCAAATACCCTCCCCTATAAATTCTCATTATATTCAAGGGGTTCTGAAAGGAGCAAAGCGTCTTTTAGGGGACACCCGTCATCCAAAATTTCCCATTACCCCAGCTATTTTACAAAGAATTTTTTCTAAATTAAATTTAAGTCATAGTTCCGACATTACTTTTTGGGCTGCCTGCTTGGTGGCCTTTTTCTCGTTTTTTCGCAAGTCAAATCTTTTTGTCCCATCACAAACCGAGTTTGATCCAGCTCGCCATTTAAGCAGAGAAGCTGTAGTCTTTCACAAAGATGGTGTCATTTTAAGTATAATTAAGACAAAAACAATTCAAAATGCAGAGAGAGTCCTTAAAATTCCTTTGCCCCGAATCCCTGGGTCCCTCTTTTGCCCTGCCCAGGCCTTATTATTATCATTCAAAATGGCCCCAGCCAATAACTCTTGCTCTCCAGCCTTTTTATATAAAAACGGTACTAAAGTTATTCCTCTAACTTATTCAGTGTTCCTTTCCAAACTGAAAAGGTCCCTTTCAGTTTTGGGCATTAACAACACCCTTTATTCAGGGCATAGTTTCAGACGAGGGGGTGCTTCCTTCGCTTTAGAATGTG
>MJUT01000680.1:229454-242038 GCA_002080005.1 Gigantidas platifrons
ACTGCTTTATATTCTACTCGGCCACTGTATCCGGGATTACCTGGTGTATCCAACCTTGGTGTGTATATGGTGTAAAACACATCAAGTGTTGGCAGGGAGGCAGAGAAGAAGCTGTGTTGTATGACCTGTGGTGGGAAACTGGAAGTGGGAGGGGTTCCAACATAAATTCAAAGATTAATGGGAGTATTTTTAATAAATACATTATTAATCAGAATATGTGCTGTCTTTAGTTTCGTATAAATTGCCATACTCCTTTAAACCTCACTTCAAATTGTTTTGCTGTGTAGAGCTCAACAACCAATCAAAACGTTTCGTATTTTTTCAAATTTGTTATGACTGGAAATTAGGTCAACCAATCATAATTTAATATTCAAAATTCCCGGGTTAACATTGACCAATCAGATAACAGAATTTTTCAAACTCGGCGTCATCCCAGCATCCGTTCTTGCATTCCAAAAATTTGCTTCAGCAGTCAGCATCGATTTAGCCTTTGCAAAAATCGTATCTCCTTTTTTCCCACCCTCCACACCCTAAGCAGTTATGTTCATATTGCTAAGATATTATAGTATCTATTATACACTTTGTTTGTTTTAGTTTAGTTTTGATCTACAGATAACATTTCCTATGTTTATGATCTGTGGAGTGGAGAACCACAGTTTATCTTTTATTCATTAATTGGAAAACTTGTGTTTTCATGCTTATTCTTGCATTATTTCAAATTTAAATCATGCTTTGAAATAAACTGTGGTTTATCTTTTATTCATTAATTGGAAAACTTGTGTTTTCATGCTTATTCTTGCATTATTTCAAATTTAAATCATGCTTTGAAATAAACTGTGGTTAGTTTGCCCAAACCTGACTTTGTATCTTTTATACTTATGTTGTTTTACTCTACACTGCTTTATATTCTACTCGGCCACTGTATCTGGGATTACCTGGTGTATCCAACCTTAGTGTGTATATGGTGTAAAACACATCAAGTGTTGGCAGGGAGGCAGAGAAGAAGCTGTGTTGTATGACCTGTGGTGGGAAACTGGAAGTGGGAGGGGTTCCAACATAAATTCAAAGATTAATACCACAATTATTATAGCCCAACGATCAGCTGTCATTTAACCATGATTTGTGATATTATTTTTTTTGAAAGTTTTGTGTTTTGTAACATTATGATAATTGGTCACAAATAACATTCTGTCTTTTATTTTTGATTGGTCACAAATAACATTCTGTCTTTTATTATTCGATTGGTCACAAATAACATTCTGTCTTTTATTATTTGATTGGTCACCAATAACATTCTGTCTTTTATTATTTGATTGGTCACAAATAACATTCTGTCTTTTATTCCTTTAGAAAATACAAAGTTTTGAAGAAGAAGAAGAAAAATATTGTTGTTAATTTTCTTTTAACATGAAAACTGATAGCTGCTCCTTTGGTGTTTTCAAACTTTCCATGGAGGTATTTTCCCTTTGTATAATATTAAACAGTAGGAATTATCTCTTTTAATTGACAATTTTATCCAATATCTTAGCATTACTCCAATATTGTGTGGTGTGTATGTGCTTAGGGGTGGGTGGGTTGTGTGTGGTGTTTAACGGCACTTTCAACAATATTTCAGTTATATTGTGGCGGTCAGTTTATTGGTGGAGGAATTTACCAAAAGAAAACCACCAATCTGCCACAAGTCACTGAAAAACTTTATCACATACTGTTGTATCGAGTACACCTTCCCTGAGCGGGATTTGAACTCACAAGGTTAGTGATGATAGGCACTGATTGCATAGGTAGTTATAAATCCTACTACCATACGATCACGACCATGACGGCCCCACCCAAACTTGGACATTTTCACACTATAAATAAATGTAATATGATCTTATGGATGATTTACCAGTGAAAAAAACATTCAAATGTACTAATAATCTCCCTTTCTCGTGTTAAATCAGCTTTGAGACATAGAAATTGCAAGTAGAGCAAATAGTTATGACTTTTACATACAGCTAAACATTATTTTACTACATTTCATGACTATTTGGACACAACAAAATGTTTGTCTGCTAGATGAAAATGATGTCAAGGTCAGATCACATGTGACCAACTGATATCTTCCTTCCATTAATGTAACAAGACCAAAATGAGTTCAAGGTCATCATGTGACATGTGACTGGCAAGTATGCAGTCTGTGCCAAAAACATTTTGACAATCTAGCCAGAACAGCATTTCAGAACAAGTTTTTTTGTTTGATTAAGCAAATTTTATGCACATTTTACTAACCCGAACCAGTTTTGACTAGACAGGGGCATAGGGCTAGTGGTTTTTGGCACAGACTGAGTATGTACTGATAGAGTATGGTATACACATCAAATATGGTCGAAAATACAAAAACCTGAAGCAAAAATATCAATAAGGTCATTGAAGCATGAAAATCAGAGAATGGTAAAGTAGATTCTGGGTTAAATAGAAAGACGCTGAGCTAGCTTGTAGATCATCCCTTTGGTAATATATATAATCAAATCCACAGTACAATGTTTGGTGGAATCTTTGTATATAACACATTTCTCTGATATATTTATATTCAAGCTGTGTACAATATTAGCATCATATTGATTTAATTGTAAAAAATATGCAGAGTGCTTATAAAACCTGATGTTTTAATATAACATATAGGAAATGATAATAAATTCATGCTGTGAGTTCAGTCTTAAGTCATCCAAATAATTCTAAGATAATCTTTGTTATTTGGTAGAAATTTCTTCTAAGTCAATAAGCACATTTCTTTAGTTAACAGTAAAAACGTACGTGACATATAAATTGGCATATATTTTCGTCACACCCAATATTCAATTAGTCTTGTGACGCAATTGTGCTGCATTTATCAGTTATTTTTACTCGTGAAGGCTGAATAATCAGCCGATGATCAGAATAAACATACTTCTGCAATTTAAAATCGATAGCATCTTTTTTTTTAAATATCCATTAAGCTACGAAAACTTAATTGAAGTTGCAGCAGAAAAAAAAATTCAACATAGAAATATTGATGGAAATTTAAAACGGTATTGAACATGAGAAACTTTAGGATTTATTCATTTTGCCTGCTGTTTTTTAAAGTTTAATGTAGATACTTTTGACAATATTTTAGCTGATATCATGTGACTTTATTTTATTGTAGGAGTAAATCTCTACAACAGGTAACCAGATAAAATCATTGTACATCTATAAACTTGATTTTATTTAAAAGTGTTTGGTTAAGAGCACAAGGGAGATAATTTACCCATTTTTACTTTCTCTCTTGATTTGGTTTACTATGAAACAAACAATGATGGGGTGCTTATGGTACGACAGTGGCAAGATGACAAGGGTTTACTTCTACTGATGGGGTGCTTATGGTATGACAGTGGCAAGATGACAAGGGTTTCCTTCTACTGATGGGGTGCTTATGGTATGACAGTGGCAAGATGACAAGGGTTTACTTCTACTGATGGGGTGCTTATGGTATGACAGTGGCAAGATGACAAGGGTTTACTTCTACACAGGGTTTACTGTGATCAAGTTTTAGCTCGAAAACCATAACTGACAGAGGAAATATGGTGGAATACTACCTGAAGCCCTCAAGCTTAAGAATTGACACAATAAATTCAATGAAAAATAAAGGTCTGTGCATGATACGACAGCAGCAAGTTGACAAGAGCTTTCTCTATTGCACCAGTTTTACTACAATCAAGTTTAATTTGAAAACCGTAACTGGAATAATAGTACCTGAAGCTCTTGTCAATTAATGGAAAGAATAAATTGCATCAAAATTAGGTGGAAAATATAAATTGTGTATACTGTCCAAAATACATAAATGTGAAATTTTAGAACTTGTGTCCGATTACTCCTTTTTATTTATTGACTCATAAAGGTGACAATTTTTCATAAAATTGCATTAAAATTGAATAAAAAAGTTCGAATTTGGTGCTTTTTGACTCCTTTCGATTGTTTTAAATCTCAAGAAATGGTAAAAGATAGAGGAAATCCATCCACTTATATCAACCCTTAGATGATAACTTCCATCTGTAATTGGTAGAAGTGTCTACAATTCTTGCTTAACTGTTCTATATTAATCTCACCTTTAAAATCAAGACAACAGTATAAACATTAGTATATGACTCTGACTTGTATTCTAGTAAATACAAGTGGTTCTAATGTAAGAGTATAAAAAACATATTTAACAGATTATAAATCATGTCAGGAAAGCTGAGATCAGCATTCAATGTTCTGTTATATCTATAGCTTAGGATGGGTTTCACAGGAATAAGGCCAGATAAATGTGATTTCTTGTTCCTTATAAAACTTATATTGTGGCAAAAAAAAACCCAACAATTTCTTAAGAGACTACATATTCCCTTCTCTATTTTATTACTTTTTCGAAAAGAAAATGGAAAATTAATTTGGCATGATGTATGCACAACCTCTTGATCATAACAACTTACAGTATTTGCATACATAACATATCTAAATGACTTATTTTCATGTGTATAATATCCATAAAAAAAATTGAATAATCTATTAAGTATATAAAAGCTAATTTTCTATTTCAAAAACTTTGCAATTTTGGACACAAAATCATTTTAAATATTGGTGCATAATAGGTACAAATTATCCATCGATGCATTAGTTCCTGAAGAATATGATCATGTCATTTTAGACAAAGCCCTGTTGTTTTAATGTACCATGTTGAAATGAAAACCTAAAAATGTTACAATTCATGCTTCTGATTCTACAAGCTTAATTTGTTACTACTTAATAACTAGAAATTGACAAGATTTCTAGATTTTATGAGAAACATGACAACTTATTTGTTTTCTATGCTCTGGGTGTGTAAACAAAATTCAAGGACCAAGTTGATGTCTTGAATCTAGAGTGTGTTTCAATGACATTTGAAGACCAAGTTGTAGTGTCTGATTCTAATCCAAGGATATTCAGGAGATTGCTATACTGGCAATTAAAAATACTCATCAAGCTAAGGATGAAATTACCAAAAATGTCACCAACATGATTGATATTCTAATGTCAGTCATATTTAAGGAAGTTTTGTGGAAGGTGTGGATTCAGACATTAGGGTGCAAAAAAAAAACAATCAGCTGTCTGTTGTTAAATGTAAAAAGACTATTTGCTTTATAACAATTTTTAAAATATATATCCTTTAGTCAAAGATTCATTGTCTGGAAATTAAACAATATTAATGTTGATTGGAAAAATACTGCCACAGTATTAAATTGCGTGAGCGCGATATGGCAAAATGAAGAAGACAGACCGCCGATTTCGATATTTTGGGCAAGCCCATGCTTCGCAGGTGACAGCGAAAGCTACAATCCTCTATGGAACTTACTTAGAGAGATCTACAGGACATGTTCCCCATATGATCGCAAATATTTACTATCCCGAACTCTCTGGTTATTTCAAAGAGTCCAAACCAAGTTCCGAATCGGTACTGATTCAAGAACTGACCCTTCTGGTATGCAAAGGCTCCCGTTTACGAACATGAAAATACAAATCCCTGTGGTACCACAGGAGAAAATAATCAAAATATGAGCTCACGTAAAATGTGGGGACCGATGTGTCCTGTCTTCATCTTGCCATATCCCGCCAAATGAGATTGAATTGGAGGGAAAACAAGAGAACCTCCAGAGGAAATAAAACGCTCGAGGGCGCCCTGAATATTGTTTAGATAGATTTCTGTTCCTGAATTGGACAGATGTGTGCCGTCATTACGATAAAGATTTACTTCTCTGGCACGAAGGTTACAGTGCCTTATGTCACACCCTCCTATACTTATTACTTGGTTTCTTACCAAGAGGTTCACTCATTTACGAGTTTTTTCCATAGATTTGCCATTGTTGGCATTGTGCCGGTATCGTCTTTGCAATATATCGGACCATACAATAAGCGTATTTGGCATTAAGGCGTGTATACGAAGAATGTTGCATATTATATTTTCTGCTAGTTGCCAGCCTTTAACAGTGCCAAGATCGTTTGACCCAAGCTGTATAACAACAAATTTCGGAGGAGGATGTCTTCTTAAAAGAAACTCAATCTTTGGAATTAATTCCTTCCAAACCATACCCCTTTTCCCGAACCAAAATACTTGAAAACCTACATTATGGAGACCAAGATAACGTCCCCCTTGTCTTAAAGCCACTTCTTTACCAGTCCAATATACTACACTTGATCCCAATATCCAAATAGAGTGGGAACCTTGTTGTAATGTACCATTGGACTGGCTGCGTGGATCTGCAGTAGAGCTGTGCTCTGGTACTGACAGGTGCCATGGAGACATAATTTTGCATGTTCGGTTGTGAAACGGCTGCCCTTTGGTAAATCAATTCATGGTCTGTATTTTGTGCTGGCTCCACTGGACGAGTTTTGGTGTCACTAACTTGTGTATGGCGAAGGGTTTCGCTTGAACTTTCCGCACTGGTGTGGCCATGTGTCCATGCATGGTCTGAGTGTGAAGGGTTTCTTCCAGGCCATCCTAATGTAGACGGTGTCGGTGCGTTCATGCTCGTGTCATTCTGACGATGGTTACAATCATTGTGTGTTTGTATGTCGGTAAACGTTCTGGTGTTACTACATGGTACCACTGGAGGCATGTTGTAGCTATATGTTTCTTGTCTCTGCTGTCTGTTTGAAGTTTTTTGTCGTTTTGGTCCCGATCCCTGTGTCATCTGTGATTTTGCAGATTGTTTCCTCTGCCTTTTTGGAGGTTTCATTTCGTTGATAGTGGTGGATTCAAATCGATTTAAATTATGCAAAATTTTTTTTTTTAAATGTTTTGTTGCCTGTTGCCGAAAATTGGATGCTAGGAAAGCGTGACGTCGCAGATTGTATAAATGACTGGCGCGATCCGGAGACAATCCGGTTTTCGGAATTTCAAAATTCTAAAACTTAAGTTAAGACTAAGTTCACTTTTATTAAATCTGTTTATCCTTTAACGATAAACTTAACTAATAACTAACTCTCACTATCCTTAAAATTACAAGGGGCCCGGGTGGCTCAATGAGTTAGGTCGCTAGATCAAACAACTCATACAAGCCTATCACCAATACAGCGTGGGTTTGCACCCGGCTTTGTAAATTACAAAAAAGGGTGCACTCGACTCGCAACCTCAAGTGATAAAGTTTACCAGTAGCTTGCCCATGGTCGGTGGTTCTCTCCGGGTACTCTGGCTTCCTCCACCACTAAAACTGGTCGCCATGATATAGCCGAAATATTATTGAAAGTGGCGTTAAACACCAAAAATCAAATCAATCAAATTTCAACGATAAACTTAACTAATAACTAACTCTTACTAGCTAATATGGAACTTTTACCCAACAAGTGCTTCCCAGGATCTGATAGGGATCTTAAGACTCCTATCTTGCAAAAAAATGCACCTCCTTCTAACATAAAATACTGCATCTGTGCCTGTTAATGTTATGGAAGTGATGTTAAAATGTTGTGTATTTTTGAATTGCTCATTGGGTCAATAATATGATACATATTTTTCATTTATTTCTCCCAAAGAAATGACATCTTATGAAATAACTCGTATGATATAATGTCTCAAAACTTAATAGTTTTCGTCTAATTTCCTGTCAATGGAAGGCCGATTTTGGCTCATATTTTCCAGACATATTTCTTGCAGTATAATAAATCTGTTTAAAAACATTATAAGTTTAGGCTGATCATTTTAATTTCCTGTAATTAGAAGGAAGCATTCCTTCATTACACTATATATTTTTACACTTTAGCTAAGATATTTTTCTTGTAATATTACAACTTGATTGGAAAATGGTTTCTGGCTGAACAATTCCTCAGAAAAATAATCTCATTTTGTATAAAATGAAATCAAAACAAAATAAAAGGTGCCCAGAAGCCAGACAATATGGTTTCCAAGTTAGACCATAATAACATGGTTACATGATTGATCAATTACTTTAAAACACTGTCAAGAAATAGTACTTTTGTGGATTTAATCAACTGAAAATGTCCAGGCAAAGGGCATGATTAGCATAGTAAGTAAGTGAGCCATTGTTGTTTAATGTCAAGAGAGCAATTTTTTTAGCCATAACATGGCGAGAACAAGTTACATTTCGATGAGATGATAGAAATGTCAGTTTTGCACTAGACTAACACGCTTAAATTTTTAAAGTGCTAGCAAAAAAATATCATATGAAATATTGTCCATGGAAATTATTTCATAATGAAATTGTGTCCTCCATCATGAGATATTGTCCATTCTTACTGGACATTATTTAACTGTGAAATAATGTCCGACATCAACTGGATATATGATATTTTTATGCTTCACATATTTATACTATATTTTATTTCAAAATATAAGAGATTTCTTTGTCATAGAAATGATTTATTACACTATATTTGATTCAATTTGAAATATATTAACAAACAATGTCCAAGTTTTGAATTAGAATTAGAATGATCTCCCTTTGTTATGACACAGTTTCACTGTGATATATTGTCCTCTAAGATGATATCATACTGTCCAGATAAAGGACAAAATATCATAGATAAAACAAAATTCCATGACAATATAAACATGAAATATTGTTCTGGAGGACATAATTTCATAGGACATAATTTTGCTTTACACATACACAAATCACCGTTTAGAAAAAACGCTACACAGAAGACAAAATTTATTTAAAACATCTTATGATAACCAAAACGTTTCCCTAGTAATTCTTCCCAACAATACTATATGATTGAAATCTGATAACAAAATATTTATATAATTAAATAAATAATGCATAATTCTCAAAATCTGGGATTTTCATACAAAAAACATATTTTTCTCTTAAGATATTTGTTCGGGTATTGTCCTGGTAATTCTTCCTGCAATTTATTATTAAAATCCGTTAATAATTGCTTGTTATGATGTACTGACAGACAGAGCCATGAATTGAGGTGATTGCTGAGGTGTTTGTTGACCATCACTGTTTAAACTTTATTTTCATAATTCACTGACAGACAGATGGACAGAGCCCATTGCTATATCCCCATGCAGGGCAATAATCTGATTATAGACTCAACATCTATTACACAATACAATATAAAAGACTGTTATCATATGTTGTAACAGTATGCCAGTCTGATACACTGAATATCACATGGACATTTATTGATTAAAAAAATGGATTTCATATATTCATTGCCTAAGGCATGAATAAAATAGAAATTCAATTAGCCTGACTGAATCTAATAAAGTTCTTTAATTATAATGTTTTACATATACATTTTGTATCATGGTAAATCAGGATTTATGTAGTACTATATGTCTATCAATTTTCTTCAGAATGGCATATTCCTTTTTTTTTCTTTTCTTTTTTTGCATCAAGTAAATTTGGAATGAGATATTATTTATTGTTTTACCCACAATCCTCAGCACACTTGATTGTTTGCAGATAAGCAATATTAATGCCACAATACCAGATGTCAGCAGCTTAATACACATTTCAGTTAAGCATTAATGAACATTATAAAATCATGCATATGACTGTAAGATATCTATTGATAGCAAGCTTATAATACAGCTAGGTATAATTGCGCTGACTGAAACGTTGGTGTAATTAGGGGAATAGTTGAACATTGATGTTATTAATTTTCTTAACCAAATTACAAATAATGCAACATCTTGAATAGGTGTTTTTTTTCTGGGTACTCTGGTTTCCTCCATCAATAAAACTGACAGCCAGGATATAACTGAAGTATTGTTGAAAGTGGAGTTACAAACCAAAACTCTAACCAAACCCTCTTAAAAATTCTAAATTAGGAACTTATTAGAAAAATGAGAGAATTATACTTTCTGAGCACATTTTTGTGTCTGCAAATGCAGAGTACATATCATCTTCCCTTCTGCAATATCTACATGCAAAGCAGAACCAGAAAATTCATATTATAAGCAAGTGCACTGAGCTGAAGTTATCATGATAGAAAGCAGGACTTACCAAACGATCCTCCATATGTTTATACATGTCACTTCAATAATCTTTACATTTTCCTAATATTTAAAAGGAGGCCGTCATTGTTGTGACTGCATGGCAGTTGGATTTATAACTACCTATTCAATCAGTGCCTATCACCACTAAAGTTGTGAGTTCGAACCCCGTCCATGGCGAGGTGTACTTGATATAACATTATGTGATAGAGTTTGTCAGGTCGGTAATTTTTACAGGGTACTCCGGTTTCCTCCATAAAAAAGAAATGTCTGCCTCAATATTACTGAAATATTGTTGAAAGTGGCATTAAACACCATAACGCTAATATTAATAAAATAATCTTCATGTTTATATTTTGCGCTCAGTTAAAAACTTGTAGCCATTATAAAAGTGTTTAGAATTCCTGATTGAAACGTTCAAAAAATGAGTCATACTTCTTTCTTGATGAATGATGCAGGAACATCTTTTAGTGATGTATTTGACCTAAGATGACCTTACTGTTACGATGATCTGACCACAATTAAATTGAAAACAATGCAGGATAACAATAGTGTGTAGCACAAATTTTAATAAAGCAGGAGTTTTCTGAATAATTGTATTATCAAAAACTAATTTTTGCTTTGTTTTTTGCTTCAAAACCTAATACTAAATGTGTCAAAATGGACCCTTATTATATATATATATATATCAATATTTCTCCAATCCTTTACCAGGGCCGTCATTGTATTGATAGTATGGTAGTTGGATTTATAACTACCTATGCAATCAGTGCCTATCACCACTAACGTTGTGAGTTCAAATCTGGCTCAGGGGAGGTGTACTTGATGCAATATTATGTGATGAAGTTTCTCTGTGACTTGTGGCAGGTCATGGTTTTCTCCAGTTTCCTCTATCAATAAAACTTACCACCACGATTAACTGAAATATTGTTGAAAGTGGTGTTAAACACCACAATCCTAACTTCTGATCCTTTACCATCAAAACTTTTTGAAATATAAAGATGTACTCTAACATTTTATCTAACACATTCATAACAGTTTTGAAAAAGTAATTTGTATGAAACATAACTTATTTATCATCAGGATAATTCCCTGCCAAAAATAATGGATATTCAGCATGTTTTTAGCTCTAAAACAAATAAACCACAACCCAGGAATTTTGTTTTTTTTAATATCCCATCAAGCTTTTGTTGATACAATTTTATGAATATTCATAAAATTGTTACTACAATCTAAAAAGATGATGATTTAAGATATTTGTACATTCTACCAGCATGAAGACACCAGACAGTTATTTAGAATTATCTTTTTCAAAGAAACAAACAAAAAAAACAATTATATAACACAGGGGAAAAACTAAAATATGCATTCTATTCTTTTCATTTGCCAGTACTGGGATGAAATCCATGATTGATTGGAATTTAACATCCAGGAAGCAATTTTTCAGCAATATTCAGGACGAGAACATTTAAAAATTTAAACGCCAAGGGACTCGAAACAAGGAAAGGTGATGGGTAGGGACGGATAATTTAGCCAGTGCAACAGGTCTCCTGTGGACTACTCATCATGAGCATAATGCTCCTAATGAGCTGTTGCACTGAGTTCTTTAACGTGCGTAGAATGTGGCAATCTCTCAACATGGGACCTCGGTTTTATTTACGTCTCATCTGAAGGATGGGTTGGTTGTGGGTTTATACATCCCGCACAACCGAAGGATGCTCCTTCATGCCGAAGAAGCTCTCAGTCCCATTTCTATACCCCGGGGTTCCCATGGGGTTGACCCCTTTTAGAGGACTAGTGCCTATAGGGCAGAGAAACCTGGTGCCTATTCTACCCCCGGCACACCCTCTGGGAGGGGAGTGGGATGAAATCCAATCAGTATGGCTATTAAAACAGTTTTTAATACAAATCTTTAATGTTGAAAGCAAAATATTTCTAATTTCAAAGTACAGTAATCATGCCTGCATGATTTAAAAAATTTTGAGGTGTCAATCATGTTCAAAAGAAGTAGAAAATGTTATCTAAGCAGCAGCAACCTATCTGGAAAAAAGACCCTAAGTCTTAAAATCAAGGGAGATAAAGAATCTCATTGACCCTAAGTCTTAAAATCAAGGGAGATAAAGAATCTCATTGGTCCTAACTCTTAAAATCAAGGGAGATAATAAAGAATCTCATTGACCCTAACTCTTAAGATCAAGGGAGATAATAAAGAATCTCATTGACCCTAACTCTTAAAATCAAGGGAGATAATAAAGAATCTCATTGACCCTAACTCTTAAAATCAAGGGAGATAATAAACAATTTCATTGTTCCTAACTCTTAAGATCAAGGGAGATAACAAACAATTGCATTGACTAACTCTTCAGATCAAGAAAGGTAATAAGCAATTTCATTGACCCTAACTCTTGTCTATGCTTCTTTATAATCAACTTGCAATAAATAACATCAAGGGAGATAATCGACAACTTCAGTGTCCCTACTAGCAATAAATAACATCAAGAGGAGATCAAAAACAATTTCAGTGTCCCTACTTCAACAATTTTAATGTCCCTACTTCAACAATTTTGGTGTCCTTACTTCAACAATTTCAGTGTCCCTACTTCAACAA
>MJUT01000680.1:267524-292953 GCA_002080005.1 Gigantidas platifrons
GGGGGGGGGGGGGGGGGGAGGGCATAAATATATGCTAGGCTAGTGCAACAGGTAATGACTTAATGCCATTTATGAATATCTTAATTTAAAGGAAGAGGAATACAGTAATCCCTCTCTCCAAAGGCCTCCTATCTTATCAGGCCAGATTTCAGATGCATTACTCTTATAAGCTCCCCTTTTCATTGTAGAATGGGTGGGCCTTATATTAAATTTTCTTGAGGTTTCATTTACTTCACATCTCTGATAAATAAATATAAAATATACCTATATGTATAGAGTCTTTATATGAATAATATAAATAAAACCTTTACATTTTTTACAAGTTTCGGCTGAACACAGCCTGTCTCAGCAGAAAATATTATTGTAATTTATCTATAATATTCAATGCAGTCAGGAGTACAGTAAAACTATTAAAATCAATATTTACATAAAAAGAAAGCAAAACATTTAATGCTTCATTAAAACCCTGTCTGTATAGTAATTAGTAGAACCCTGCTTATAAATAATATATTATTTTACATGCCTTAATATTTTTCACCTAATTGCCTGAAAGCAAAATTTAGAAAAAATTTCAAATAAATTTTTTCATAATTTTCACTTGTCTGAATCCAGTTTTACTTGTCCTGGGCTTACAGAAGGACTGCTGAATATAATATAATTATGTATCATAAAATCCAGCATATCACCAGTTGAAATTTGAACAAGATATGATGGGTGACTAAAGGCAGTTCCTCTAGGCTTTCAGTAATTTTCAAATCTGACAATGAAGTAATTGTATGATTTCATTACTGTACTGGAGTAATGTGAGGTCATTGTCAGGCATTGTGTTTATACATTGAACAAACATACAAAATATGTATCTTTACTTATAAACAAGCCTTAAGGTTTAAGCACGAGATATAAATAACTTACCATTTCAGGAATAGATGTGCTAGATCTAGTCGACATGACAACCAATTTTTTTTTTTTACATAATTTTGTCACATTTTCTAATTGAAATTGAATCCTTCATCATTATTGAAGTGTTAAATCAAGCTCCATCATTGTAAATCCATGTCTATTTACATAAATATATATATACATCCGACAGTAAACTGGGTGATGATGAGAATGTTCTTTAAAATCTCCAATAACACAGGAGATGAGCTGATTATAATGAGGACAAATATTGTGTTTAAATCAATTATCATACAAGTGGTTTATTACATAACCATTGGTAATGATAATTGTGTTGGTTATGATTTCACTGAAAATTAATTCCCGAGTTAAAACAGGAGTTGAAAGATGAGATGCTTTAAGCCCTAGGCTTAATACAAATCAATCAGTAACACTATTCTCTATTTAGATCCTTGTTTAAGCCATAAGTTATAGATTATAGCAGCTCCGATCCCTCACATGATTTAATTTTTTTTTAGCACTTGTTGTTGTTAAATTAATTTTACAAAGTTAATCTCGGTATATTGATTAAATTTGTAGAAGAAAAAAAATCTACGAAAATGAAAACGATATTCTGTGAAATAACATTCTTAACACATAAAATCAGTTGTTTAATTCTCTTCAAGTGGAAAAAAGTAATGCTTAGTCAATTGTACAAGAGGACCAAAAAACAGTACAGTTATATATCTTAGTATATAACATACAACTTATTTAATATTTTCCATAAAAGTGAGATTAAAAATCCTCCCCAAGAAATAAATCCTGCTGATTTAATCAAACTGATCTTAACAACTTTAAGTTTCCAATATTACAACATAATAAAAGGTGAAATAATGTATTAAAAATGAAACCGATGTTATGCTATGCTAATTTAAATAAGTTCGTAACAGCTGATGCAAGCTAGAGTTGATATTTAATTCATAAACATTTCATGATGTTTCAAATTTAGAACTTAAAAGTGTTTGTTTATGTTTCAGCTACATTTGAAAAAAGTTTTATTCTTGGTGCAGCTGTCTTAAGAGTAACAATTATCGCAAATTTTTAACTGTTTGTATTAATTAACCTAATTATTTAAGCAGAGAAAAAAATGTAGAAACATTACACTGATTTACCACAATATAATGGTAAAAACACATTAAAATGAAGCATCTTCACAAACACTTCAATATAGTATCTATTATAGTGGCAAATAAATCTGCCTTCCAACATACAGAAGACATTTTCTCTTTGAGAACAGTGTAGACATTATCAAAATAATGTCTTGAAAGAAATCATAAGAACAAATCTCTGTGGATACAAATAAAACATAAATAGATGAAATGTACCCATCTTACTCCATTAATATCCTATGTAAAATTATTTGTGCTGTAATTTGTTGTTTATAAATGATGTATCAATTATTTACTGTTTATAATGAGTTAAAAGATAACTAACGAGGTCTGTCAAGGGGGCCAGAGGCTTACCCTCTAACAAAAATTTGCATAGCATCTGAAATATAATAAATGTAAAGTTATCTTTAAAAATTAGACTGATTTAAATGACGTGATATCTCATTATTGTTTTTTTTTTAATTTGCAAGATATTTAATTTTGGATTTTTAAATTTCTCCTCTACAAAATTCCCCCATTGCATTTCCTGAAATATTTGAACATGATTACCACATAGTATCACATTAGTGTGTTTAATGCTTTAATTTACAAACTTATACATGCTGTTTTAGGACCATTACTGATATTTGTTGATATAATATTAATACATAATGATTTTGTTTAAAATTTTAAATAGTTTATTGATAGTAAACCATACATTGGCGTGCATCAAGACTATACAATATAATTATAATACATTACATGTTTAAGCAATTTTATTGGCTATCATGCTGTCACCTGACATTCTGTAAAATTTGATATTGTTTGATTAAAACTCCTATTGACTCGCTTTCACTTTCACTTTCCATGGCATTGCATTATGCATGACGTCATAATGAAGTGATTAATTTCATATTGACTTGGTTTCACTTTCACTTTAATTTTCATTTTAATGTAATAAAACAATTACAGTCTTTTGTATGGTCAATACAAGTTTTTATGGACCTTAGAAATCAATATTCACCTCAGCCTAAAGGCTTTGGTGAATATTGATTTTAAGGTCCATAAAAATTTGTATTGACCTCAACAAAAAACTATAATTGTATAATATTATATTAATATACAAGTTGCATAGTTTTTACCATCCCAGTTATTATAATAAGTAGTTGGGAAGCGTTGGATCAACGTTGGCAAGTGGTCAGTTGGTGTTGAATTAATGTCGGCATTTCGTTGGTCGATCGTTGGATCTAGGACAAATAATACCTTACCCAACGTTGGGTCAACGTTGGGATATGGTTGCCTGAGGTCGTCAATATGTCGTTTAGGGGTTGGCACATGGTCGTTAATATTTTTACCTGACGTTGACCCAACGTTGGGCCAACCGTTGGCTACAACGTCGCCCCGATGAGCAAAATGACGATGGTCCAACGTTGGCCTCTGACGTTGGGCCAACAACGCGCGCAACGAAATGCCAACGTTGGCCCAACGTAGGTTTGCTATCTGGGCTATTGTCCAAGATAAAACAACAATCATCTGCATCAATTTTTCCCGCGAAAAATGGATTAGTCTATTTAAAGTAGGGTTTTAGCCCTCTAATAAAAATAGTGTTCTATATTCGGTATAGCTTATTAGGATTAAACCATGCATAGGTTATAACATAACATGTTCAAAATATGTGCAAGAAGTGAAAAAAGTGTGTATTTTACATTAATCGATGGATTTCAGCAACTTATAACATCTTTTTTCACCCCACTGAAACACATATGGGAAATTCCGAAATTCCAGCGTTTGAAGTGCCCAAAGGGTAAATTCTTGTAAACACCGGCCTCTTTCAATTAAATTTGAAAGATTTTTTGTCATTGCTACCCCGTTCACAGTTGCCCAACAGGAGTCCACAGGTCGTCCACGTGTCACAGTTTAGAATAATCCTTCAGGTAATCATTCAGGACCTTAGAGTACCCCGTGACCCAAATTAGCACGGTTCACCAATATTTTCTTAATAATGTTGTTTAATTAATGAGGAAACAAAAATAAATAAACATGATATTACTTTTTATTTAATGCCAGTTATTTTTTCTATAACATTATAATTATTATCCATTTACTAGTGTAAATATGAAGCATAATTCTTTATATTACAGAGTGTTCTATCACAGAACAGAAGTGTTAATTAAGTTTGGTGGCTGATTTTTATATAATAATGTGTTCTTGTCCAGGTAATATGCCAAAATATTACCCAGGTCTGAGAGACATATTACCCGACCCCAAGTAATATGTCTCTCTCAGACCTGGGTAATATTTTAGCATATTACCTGGACAAGACCACATTAATATCATTCACTACACTAAAATGTAACATTTAAAAAAAAACATTATTTTTTTCACAATTTTCAATATTTTTTTTATCTTTGAAATATAAATACACAATCATGTGTAATGACCTCAATAATTATACTAATGCAAATGATGCTCATTACATTCGGTATACATCTTTATGAAAAATGTACAAAAAATGTATTCCTAATTTGTCTGGTATATTTTCAAAACTGTGCAGCAATAAAAAAAAAAGTCACTATGGATTCAAAAGTTGTTTTCTTAAATTTAATGCCAAAAAGGCAAAACTAATTTGCCCTCACTCAATTTTTAAAAAAGTAGGGAGGGCAATTGCCCCCAGCTCTTTCGCCCATGAAGTGGTATTAGTGAAGTTCGAACTGCAGACTTATATGGAGCATCTGAGTTCATGTCAGTCCGGATTTTTAGTTGTTTGTGCGTCTCAATCTTCAGTTTTCTGGGTATTCGTAATTTTTTGTCAGCCATTAAATATTTGTCTTATTGTCATGTTATACCTGTATATTCATATCATATATTGTTATTAAAGTAATATATTGACCCTTTAAGACGATTTAAGCGGAGGAGCTAGTCGCTACTAACAGTAGCTAGAGAAAAAAAAAGGTTTCATGAATCACGAAAACATTAACAACTTTTTAATGAATATTATTACCTGATATAATCAGTGGCAATAAATACACAATTTAAACATTTAACCATCCTATGGTGAAGATTAAAATACATGTACATCTGTAGTTAATAATATGTCTTAAATACAGTCATTTGTACAAGATGCATTTGAAGTACTTGTTTGAGTGGTTTATTTATCTGTATGTGTACTTTGTGTACCATTACAATCATTATGGCTTCTATAGTACAAGGTAGTACATTTCAATACAGTTGGAAAGATGTCAGTTCAAATCTGACTGGAAGCTAATCTATGAGATTTTTAATGTGTGCTTGATCATATTGACTGTATTAAGTAACTTCAACCAAGCAACTTGGGCACAAGTCCCTAGCTTAATGAAAGTTTTGAAGGACTGCTCCTTTTTCAGTGTGATTTTTATACGACCACATAAATTTTGTTCTGGTGGCATTATGTCATGGGTCTGTAGACAAAATGGTTTCCTATCTCATCGGTGGTGTAATGGTTAGCATGCTCGGCTTGAGTGTGTTAGATCCATGGGATAGAGCCCCAGTCTGGTCAAACCAAGCTTTTCCAAAGACTATAAAATTGGTATTTGTTGCTTCTCTGCTATTAAAGCATGCAGCATTAAGGAGCCAGAACAAAGACTGGCCGGCTAGGAATCGGAATATTCATTGATGTGCCCGAGTGGAGTGACATGTCTTCCCACTCACTTGTTTTCTTTATTTGGACACCAACAATTTTATTAGTGAAGGGGGGAGAGGGGCTTGGAATTTTTTATGTCTCAGTAGAGAATCCAATTTTTTTTCACACATCAGGTAGATCAAAAATATATTTATACGTACATGAGGTAAAAGATACATGCATACGAGACCTAAAAAAATAATTGTGTGCTTAGGGTTACCGGCAACCCTGTGAAAAAGATTAGTTAAGGGCGACCAGGAATTTTTTTTGTTTTTTGTTTTGCATTGGATACATTGGGCATGCAGATGTTCCAAGACTGTGCTTGTTGAGAAAAACTAATAAAATAGCTAGGATAGGCACTAAATTTTAGGTAGGGTCGAGTTAACCTAAACAAGCAATGTTTTTTTTCCAGATCTGAGGTGTATTCAGGTCTCCTTTAAAATTTGGACATAGTGGAAAATAAACGATTTTTAATCTAAAAGAAATCACCCTCCCCCCCTCAATAGTAAAATGGTTAGTGTTTTATGTCTTATTAAATATATTGAACACTATGCTTAGAAGAGTCATTCCTTAAGTAAAAGTAATATAAAAAATATAAACTTTTTATTCAATCAACATTGGAAGACATCTAACATAATAATCCCGACACTCTGAATGAAGCCGATGTCCTTGAGATGTGATTATGTGCTGAGCAAACCACATCGCATTTCCCTGGCGTCCACGGACCTCTTGTCGCATGATCAGTCTTCTTGATAGATACCCTCCACTTGTTAAACATAGCATTTGTAGCATTTTAAACGAATATATATAAATAAATATCGTAGTTTACATTAGTTACGTCATCGATGCTAGCAGAGGAGTTCCGAAAGTAATAACTGATAGAACACATATGCCACCTATTAGCGAAAAAATGTAGGTGAACCCCATTGGAGTTCAACTTGTACATGAACTGAATTATCTCCCCTGAACAAAATTATTTTCTATTATTTTCACTGTAATTATACAAATTTTGCTTAATCTATGAACATGTATTTTGAACATAAATTATTTGAGAATTTCTAAAAACTATGTGACAGTATTTTTCCTGTAATTTTGTTTTATTAGTAGTAAAAAATGAATTTACTCCGTAAGTATCTTGTAACAATTGATGTCACTCAGTCAATAAGGCAACTGAGGAAAATTGTTGATGTGAGTAATGAAAAGAACAAGTCCCTTCTTGAGAGGGGAAATTTACTAAACCTTTAATATCTAAGTACTTCTGAAATCTGGACTGGTATGCATGTGGACATTGGTGGGAGGGGCATAATAAGAGGGGAACTATAAAAAAAAGAATCTGAATTACACAGAATCCATGTTCGTATGCTTTTATCCATTTTAAACATTTTGTCTTATCACAGAGCATTATGTTAATGATATATTAATCATTGTAGCAATGTCTTTTAAAAAAAAATCTGCATTTATGCAAGATGTATCAAGGATATCCTGCACTCTCTTCTCTGTCTATAAGATGTATCGAGGATATCCTGCACTCTCTTCTCTGTCTATAAGATGTATCGGGGATATCCTGCACTCTCTTCTCTGTCTATAAGATGTATCGAGGATATCCTGCACTCTCTTCTGTCTATATGGATATCCAGTAGTCGATTTATTGAAACGCTGTTCAAAGTTCTTAAGTGGCAGTCATTCTTAAAGAAAAAATCAGGTATATTCCATAAGGTATTGTTTATCTCATACTGTATGAGCAGATAACACAATGTACCAGGTAATCTACATGTGTCATTCATACAGCACTGACTGTGATTACAATCTACATCATTCACATGTTCAAACCACCTCTTGTAAGAGTAAATCACCTCTTGTATGAGTAAACCACCTCTTGTATGAGTAAATCACCTCTTGTAAGAGTAAATCACCTCTTGTATGAGTAAACCACCTCTTGTATGGGTAAATCACCTCTTGTAAGAGTAAATCACCTCTTTTATGAGTAAATCACCTCTTGTATTAGTAAACCACCTCTTGTAAGAGTAAACCACCTCTTGTATGAGTAAATTACCTCTTGTATGAGTAAATCACCTCTTGTAAGAGTAAACCACCTCTTGTAAGAGTAAACCACCTCTTGTAAGAATAAACCACCTCTTGTAAGAGTAAATCACCTCTTGTAAGAGTAAACCACCTCTTGTAACAGTAAACCACCTCTTGTTAGAGTAAACCACCTCTTGTAAGAGTAAACCACCTCTTGTAAGAGTAAACCACCTCTTGCATGAGTAAACCACCTCTTGTAAGAGTAAACCACCTCTTGTAAGAGTATATCACCTCTTGTAAGAGTAAACCACCTCTTGTAAGAGTAAACCACCTCTTGTCAGAGTAAATCACCTCTTGTAAGAGTAAACCACCTCTTGTATGAGTAAATCTCCTCTTGTATAAGTAAACTACCTATTGTAAGAGTAAACCACCTCTTGTAAGAGTAAACCACCTCTTGAATGAGTAAATCACCTCTTGTAAGAGTAAACCACCTCTTGTAAGAGTAAATCACCTCTTGTATGAGTAAATCACCTCTTGTAAGCGTAAACCACCTCTTGTATGAGTAAATCACCTCTTGTAAGAGTAAATCACCTCTTGTAAGAGTAAACCACCTCTTGTAAGAGTAAACCACCTCTTGTATGAGTAAATCAACTCTTGTAAGAGTAAACCACCTCTTGTAAGAGTAAATCACGTCTTGTAAGAGTAAATCACCTCTTGTATGAGTAAACCACCTCTTGCATGAGTAAACCACCTCTTGTAAGAGTAAACCACCTCTTGTATGAGTAAATCAACTCTTGTAAGAGTAAACCACCTCTTGTATGAGTAAATCACCTCTTGTATGAGTAAACTACCTCTTGTAAGAGTAAACCACCTCTTGTAAGAGTAAACCACCTCTTGAATGAGTAAATTACCTCTTGTAAGAGTAAACCACCTGTTGTAAGAGTAAATCACCTCTTGTAAGAGTAAACCACCTCTTTTATGAGTAAATCACCTCCTGTAAGAGTAAACCACTTCTTGTATGAGTAAATCGCCTCTTGTAAGGTAAGAGTAAACCACCTCTTGTATGAGTAAATCACCTCTTGTAAGAGTAAATAACCTCTTGTATGAGTAAACCACCTCTTGCATGAGTAAACCACCTCTTGTAAGAGTAAACCACCTCTTGTAAGAGTAAACCACCTCTTGTATGAGTAAATCACCTCTTGTATGAGTAAACCACCTCTTGTAAGAGTAAACCACCTCTTGTAAGAGTAATTTCCCTCTTGTAAGAGTAAACCACCTCTTGTAACAGTAAACCACCTCTTGTAAGAGTAAACCACCTCTTGTAAGAGTAAATAACCTCTTGTATGAGTAAACAACCTCTTGCATGAGTAAACCACCTTTTGTAAGAGTAAACCACCTCTTGTAAGAGTAAACCACCTCTTGTAAGAGTAAACCACGTCTTGTAAGAGTAAACCACCTCTTGCATGAGTAAACCACCTCTTGTAAGAGTAAACCACCTCTTGTATGAGTAAATCACCTCTTGTAAGAGTAAACCACCTCTTGTAAGAGTAAACCACCTCTTGTATGAGTAAACCACCTCTTGTAAGAGTAAACTACCTCTTGTATGAGTAAATCAACTCTTGTAAGAGTAAGACACCTCTTGTATGAGTAAATCACCTCTTGTATGAGTAAACTACCTCTTGTAAGAGTAAACCACCTCTTGTAAGAGTAAACCACCTCTTGAATGAGTAAATCACCTCTTGTAAGAGTAAACCACCTGTTGTAAGAGTAAATCACCTCTTGTAAGAGTAAATCACCTCTTGTAAGAGTAAACCACCTCTTGTAAGAGTAAACCACCTTTTATGAGTAAATCACCTCTTGTAAGAGTAAACCACCTCTTGTATGAGTAAATCACCTCTTGTATGAGTAAATCACCTCTTGTAAGAGTAAACCACCTCTTGTATGAGTAAATCACCTCTTGTAAGAGTAAACCACTTCTTGTATGAGTAAATCACCTCTTGTAAGAGTAAATCACTTCTTGTAAGAGTAAACCACCTCTTGTATGAGTAAACCACCTCTTGTAAGAGTAAACCCCCTCTTGTATGAGTAAACCACCTCTTGTATGAGTAAACCACCTCTTGTAAGAGTAAACCCCCTCTTGTATGAGTAAACCACCTCTTGTATGAGTAAACCACCTCTTGTAAGAGTAAATCACCTCTTGTATGAGTAAATCACTTCTTGTATGAGTAAATCACCTCTTGTAAGAGTAAATCACTTCTTGTAAGAGTAAACCACCTCTTGTATGAGTAAACCACCTCTTGTAAGAGTAAACCCCCTCTTGTATGAGTAAACCACCTCTTGTATGAGTAAACCACCTCTTGTAAAAGTAAACCACCCCTTGTAAGAGTAAACCACCTCTTGTAAGAGTAAACCACCTCTTGTAAGAGTTTGAAATGTGTCTTAATGTGTTTTCAAGTGATTATTCAAGAATCATATAGAATTATTTCATAAGTGAACAATATACACAGATCTCAATAAATCATGTGATATTCACTAAACAAATGTAGTATTAACCCATTATTAGTGACAATTTTAAATAAATTTGTCAGACATATAAGGTACATGTATTTGTATACAGTGTCACATGATCTTTTAGGTCCAGTAAATGCCAATACATTGAGCAATAGAGGAGTTGGACTAGTTGAGGTTGTATCAATAGGGAATATAGCTTTGCTTTGGTATAAGTTTACTATTAAAGAAATAATTCTCAGATGCCGGGCTGTATGCTTATTTTAACATGGGTAGGCATTATATTTGTCATTATTTTACACCGAGCGATAGCCTATATCCATGTTAAAATAAGCATAGAGCCAATCTTGACAAATATAATGCCTACCCATGTTAAAATAAGCATAGAGCCCGGCATCCGAGAATTTAGATTCTAACAGGGCATTTACGGTAATTTTATGCATTCAAGCGTACCTAGACAGAGGTTATTTTTGGGCGCTGTTCCAATTACATCCCGCTATTATTTTCAAAAATATATAACGCTACAGAAACGTTATGAAAATTGATAGCGATCGAAAATTAGTTTCATCTGATTTTTTTTGTATATTTATTATTTTTATTCTTTTAATTTAACATACATAAAGTACAAATATGTAAAATACGCTGTCGATTAGATATGCCTTCTGCACATGTGCTAGGGTGTTCTGTGCTATTTAGAGTCCTCTATTATTTTCAAAGCGAAAGTAGTACGCCATGTTAGAAATAGTGACTGACAATTAAATAAGATTGTCCTTCTAACAGTGGATTAGGATATTTCTCCATTCAAAATAGTTAAATTTTAAAATTTTAAAGCTTGAGCTTCTCAAGAGGAGAAATATCATAATATGCTGGTAGCAGAAGGAGAATCTGTTTCTTCTATGACAGAAACATCAAAAATATGTTCTAGTTGTTAATTTCCTTTGTTTATGACTATTGAAAAGAAATTGGGAGGATTTTTCATAAAGAAATTTAACCAACATGGTGATTAAAAATATTACGAAAATTTGAACCAACTGGTTAAACACGCCAAGAATAGAAGAATTCTATATATCTGAATTCAAGTCAATATCTGCACTTAGAAATTGAAATTTCAACGGATATTAGTATGGATTATCTATGCTGCACTGAGTGGTAAAGATTATCTATGCTGCACTGAGTGGTAAAGATTATCTATGCTGCACTGAGTGGTAAAGATTATCTATGCTGCACTGATCAGTGGTAAAGATTATCCATGCTGCACTGAGTGGTAAATATTACCTATGCTGCACTGAGTGGTAAAGATTGTCTATGCTGCACTGAGTGGTAAAGATTATCTATGCTGCACTGAGTGGTAAAGATTATCTATGCGGCACTGAGTGGTAAAGATTAGCTATGCTGCACTGAGTGGTAAAGATTATCTGTGCTGCACTGAGTGGTAAAGATTATCTATGCTGCACTGAGTGGTAAAGATTATCTATGCTGTACTGAGTGGTAAATATCATCCATGCTGCACTGAGTGGTAAAGATTATCTATGCTGCACTGAGTGGTAAAGATTATCTACGCTGCACTGAGTGGTAAAGATTATCTGTGCTGCACTGAGTGGTAAAGATTATCTATGCTGCACTGAGTGGTAAAGATTATCTATGCTGCACTGAGTGGTAAAGATTATATATGCTGTACTGAGTGGTAAAGATTATCTATGCTGCACTGAGTGGTAAAGATTATCTATGCTGCACTGAGTGGTAAAGATTATCTATGCTGCACTGAGTGGTAAAGATTATCTATGCTGTACTGAGAGGTAAAGATCATCCATGCTGCACTGAGTGGTAAAGATTGTCTATGCTGCACTGAGTGGTAAAGATGATCTACATACTATTATACAGGTTAGAAGTCTTTCCACACTAAACTATTTCCTTATATCAGGATTAATTATATATTATTCCCAAATTTTCATATAATTTTTATGAACTTTTATTTGTAAGCATTTATGATTTAAACACAAATATAAATTTTCTACGTCACAATTTTCTGTAATTACATAGTAATATTTGTTGGAACAAAAATTAAAATTTGTTTTTAAATCCTATATTAAAAAAAAACAAAACTCTAATTATATAATAATTATACCAAGAACAAATTATATTTATTTCTCCTATTTTTAATGCTGAAAAATTGCATGAAAATCGAGCAAGAAATAACTTGACAAAATTTTTTTGTAATCAGATTTTTATATGAAATATATAGAGAAATAGTTCAGTGGAGTAGAACTTTTGACCCATTTCTCGGTGCACTCTCTCATTTTTAGCTACATATCTACAACTACCTTTTTATTTAAACTACTCAGTGCTGCATTTAAATTTCCGTGCATTACTTGGCAAGAACCACCAACTCACAAATAAAAATAAACATTACATTCATCCGCTCAATTTAAACTAATGCATATATGTGTATTTAGTAGAAATGTATATATGAATTCAGGTGAAGTGACAATGCCCGCTATGACAGTGTAAATTCCTTAATGGTTTTACTGATGAAATATTCTCAATAAGACTAAATTCATGTGAAACAATACATTTTATCACGCATTATTGTATAACAACCAAATTCATTTATGGTCGTTAAGCTTAACAATTTATATTTTTCAAAGATGGTTGAACAATAGAATAATTACCAGTTAAATTAAGTCTTTAGAAATCTTTTAGTATGTATTGTTACAACAGGTCTCTCACCATTGTTTTTCATACAGTACATTAAATATTTGGACTATGTCTAAATTATAATATAAATAGCTTGATTGTTGGAGGTAGCTAAACGTTCAGTGGCATTTTTTCCACAGTGAGTGATTGCTGTATAACGCCAATTCATCAATTTTTCAGCCATATCATGGCGAGAACAATTTAATCTTCAGTGAGATGATGATGAGATCCGCTTTGTACTAGACTAACATGCTTAGTTGGATTTTTATAGTGCTAGCTCACTGAAACAACAGTCCGCGGATAGACATGTTGCCACACTCTGACACATTATCCTGATTCCGAGCCAACCAGTCTTTGCTAATTCTTCTTAAGCTGCATGCTTAGCGGGAAAGCAACAAATACCAATTTTGTAGTCTTTGATTTGAGCCGATTGGGGTTCAAACACACAATCTACCACACTCGAGGCGAGCACGCTAACCATTACACCGCCGATGCAGTACAATTTTTTCCAAATGAATCTGTTATAACCAGATTTTTCCTCCCACTTTTAATACCCATTATATCCTGTTCTCTAAGATACATTTCCTTCCCCTTCATTGTAACACATGTTTTCTTTAGATTATTTTAATAGACCTTTTGCACATTCCAGATTTGTTTCTAAAATTATGTTTTTATAGGAGTTATTTCCCTTACATCAGGCAGACTGGTACCTGTTCTAGCAAGAGCAATTATTTATCTATTTTCATTGAACTTTGCAAGAAAGGGGACACTTTGTCCACATTAAAGGGAAATAACTCATATAGAAACACATAATTTTAGAACCAAGTTGGAAATGTGCAAATGATCTATTGATCTGAATACCAAAATGCTGATTTATATCAGGGTCCTGATCATATGGTAGTTAGATATACACCACTAAAGGTGTGAGTTTGAACCTTGTTTATGGTGACGTGTACTCGATACAACAGTATGTGATAATGTTTGTCACTGAATTGCGACAGGTCTGTGGTTTTCTCTGGGTACACTGATTTTCTCCATCAATAAAACTGACTGCCATGATATAACTGAAATATTGCTGAAAGTGGTGTTAAACACCATAATCCAGAAACCTGATTGATGTCAGTCTAACTAATATCAGATTGGATATGTCCTTTACTACCAAGTATCAAACAATATTTTCTTAGCTGCTGTTAACATGAGAATAAAAGATTAACATGAATTGTCATAATTCTCTAACATTGTCATATAGCTGTAATATTTTATCTTTTCTTTCTGTTTTTTTCATTCCTTATCAAAGTCAGTATGTTGCTATTAATGTTTTGTGATTTGTCAATATTGGTTCCTAAATTTATCATTTACATCATTTAACCTTGAATTGTCATGAGGGTGCCGACAGTCAAACCTGATATTAATCCTATATGATGTCACCGACAGACAAACCTTCTGATATTAATCCTATATGATGTCACCGACAGCCAAACCTTCTGATATTAATCTTATATGATGTCACCGACAGACAAACCTTCTGATATTAATCCTATATGATGTCACCGACAGACAAACCTTCTGACATTAATCCTATATGATGTCACCGACAGACAAACCTTCTGATATTAATCCTATATGATGTCACCGACAGACGAACTTTCTGATATTAATCCTATATGATGTTACCGACAGACAAACCTTCTGATATTAATCCTATATGATGTCACCGACAGACAAACCTTCTAATATTAATCCTATATGACGTCACCGACAGACAAACCTTCTGATATTAATCCTATATGACGTCACCGACAGACAAACCTTCTGATATTAATCCTATATGATGTCACCGACAGACAAACCTTCTGATATTAATCCTATATGATGTCACCACAGACAAACCTTCTGATATTAATCCTATATGATGTCACTGACAGACAAACCTTCTGATATTAATCCTATATGATGTCATTGATTTGTACTTTTGTTCCAGACAGAAATTTATAGATAAAAAAAAACCAACAATATAATAAGTAACCAGAGGCTCCCAGGAGCCTGTAATCGCTCACCTGGATCAAAGCTGCTTTCAATAACAACGCAACTAGGTGGCCATCTTGGTGGGAGAGTGTGAGTGCCGGACACAATTTTGGAAAAGGACCATCGAATGAATATTCCATCAAAGTTTGGTTCTAATTGAGCTACTGGTTCCAAACAAGATGTTTTTTATGTGAATTTCCAATAGGGTCCTATGTAAAACTAAGTTCAGCTGTGCAGCCATCTTGGTCAGAGGGCAGGACCACCAGACACACTTTTGGAACAGGACCATCCAATGAATATTTTATCAAAGTTTGGTTCCAATTGAGCAACTGGTTCCAGACAAGAAGATTTTTATGTGAATTTCCCATAGGGTCCTATGTTAAGCTAAGTTCGGCTGTGGGGGCCATCTTGGTCGAAGGGCCGAACACCGGACACATTTTTGGAAGAGAACCATCCAATGACTATTTCATCAAAATTTAGTTCTTAATGAGCAAATGGTTTCAGACAAGAAGATTTTGATAGGAATTTCCCATAGGGTCCTATGTTAAATTAAGTTCGGCTGTGGCGGCCATCTAGGTCGGAGGTCTGAAATGCCAGACACAATTTTGGAAGGGGACCACCAAAGGATCATTTCAGCTAAGTTTGGTTGAGATTGGCTCCATAGTTTCAGAGGATAAGATTTTTTTTTAATTTCATCCCCCCTTTTTTCTATTTTAAGCTTGGTGGCCATCTTGGTTGGAAGTCGGGAACACCGGACACAATTTTGGAAGGGGACCATCCAAGGACCATTCCACCAAAGTTTGGTTGCAATTGGTTCAGTGGTTTCTGAGGAGAAAATTTAAATGTGAAATGTTGATGGACGGACGACAGACAAAAAGTTATGGCAATAGCTCACATGGTCTAAAGGCCAGGTGAGCTGGAAACAGAATACATTGTATTATGTTAAACTACTCCTTGCCATGTAGCTGCAGTTAAAATTGGAGCTCATTTTGACTTATACTAAAGCAACAATGGACAAATGAAGAAATTTCTATTTTTAGCAACATCAGCCATCTTGAATGGAGGACAGGGCTGTTGGACACAATTTTGAAAGGGACCCACCCAGGGACCATCCCTGCCAGGTTTGATTTAATTTGGTTCAGCGGTTTCAGAGAATAAGATTTAAATGTGATCTTTTATCAAAATATGCCTAATTTGCATAATCAGTATAAATCGGCTGAAAGAAAAATTTCACAGAAAAACCCGGAATATATGTTAAACTACTCCTTGCCATGTAGCTGCAGTTAAAATGTGAGCTCATTTTGACTTATACTAAAGCAGCAATGGACAATTGAAGAAATTTCTATTTTTAGTAACAGCAGCCATCTTGAATTGAGGGCGGGACTGTCGGACATAATTTTGAAAGGGACCCACCCAGGGACCATTCCTGCCAGGTTTGGTTTAATTTGGTTCAGCGGTTTCAGAGGAGAAGATTTAAATGTGATCTTTTATCAAAATATGCCTAAATTGCATAATCGGTATAAATCGGCTGAAAGAAAAATTTCAGAGAAAAACCTGGAATATATATTAAATTACTCCTTGCCATATAGCTGCAGTTAAAATTTGAACTCATTTTGACTTATACTAAAGCAGCAATGGACAATTAAAATTTCATCCCCCCTTTTTTCTATTTTTAGCTTGGTGGCCATCTTGGTTTGGAAGTCGGGATCACCGAACACAACTTTGGAAGGGAGCCATCCAAGGACCATTCCACCAAAGTTTGGTCCAAATTGGCCCAGTGGTTTCTGAGGAGAAGATTAAAATGCTAAAAGTTTACGACGGACGACGACGACGCACAACGAATGAAACCTGATGGCAAAAGCTCACATGACTTTTGGCCACTGGTGAGCTAAAAAATAGTTTGAATATACCACAGATGTAATCAGAAGCCATAAATTGAAGGGCAGATAACACAATGGCCAAAGAAAAGGGACAGAAAGACAACCAACATTCTACAAAACACTACACAGAAAACCAAAGATCGAGCAACACGACCCTCACTAACAATTTTTCTAAAATGTGTAATATGATGCGCATGATAAATTGAACAATGACATTTCATCCATAAATACTACAAACATGTAAATGTGCCCAAATATTTTCACTTATTTGAAAATTCAGCTGATCTGCCTATAGAATCGTTCCTGTTGCATAATCATATTGATTTTGTTTGGTTTGGTTGGTTTAATGTGCTTAATGCCACTTTCAACAATACATGTATTTTAGTTGTATCGTGTCAATCAGTTTTATTGGTGGAGGAAACCGGAGAACCTGGAGAAACCACAGACCTGTCGCAAGTCACTGACAAATTTATCACATTATGTTGTATCGTGTAGACCTTGCCATGAACAGGGTTCAAACTCACAACTTTAGTGGTGATGGGAACTGATTGCACAGGTAGTTATAATAAATAAGGGTAATAACAAAATTACCGAACACAGAGCAATCTTCCAAAGGGAAATTCAAAACTCATAAATCAATAAACAGACAAAATCAGTCAACAACCGGGAAACTGGAAAACTGCAATGGCCCTGACTTGGTACAGGCATTTCTAAAGAAATGGTGGATTGAATAAGATTTTACGGTGCCAACCTCTCGCTTCCATTACGGTTCAAAGGTTCCAGTTGTCACTAAAACAGCATTTATAAAAATACTGGAAAAAATAGGCAAAATAGTAGTCAAACAGTACTAAATTCAGTATCTAATATATCTCGTGAACCATCACCATCAACTATGAGTCCTTTGAAGTATTTTAATTACGACCATAAATGTCAAAAGTCACACATTCACAAAAAATGCCTTAAATCAAACTACCATACAATAAGATAAAACACAAAATTTATATATAATGCAGAGGATCGTCATATCAAAATGAATCCTGCCAAGTTGAGGTTGAACTGACCCAATAATTTTAGAGATGTAATTAAAAATGGCTGACATCATACCAATACATATATAATACTGTACAGTGAAACTTGTCTAAAGTGAACCCTAAATAAGATGGAATTCTGTACAAACTTTAAATAAGTCCTAATGTAGGAAATCTTTGTAAATTTCACCTGTATAAACCAAACACCTGTCTATTTCAAACAAAGCAGTTAGTCCCAAGGAGGTTCACTTTAGATAGGTTTTACTCTATCAGACAAATATCTAACATGAATCTATATTTAGCTACAAGTTAACATAATACAAAAGTATTGATGTGATATGGGGCCAATTTAGTCCTCAACCTTAATGAAATTTTATAGTCTTTTATTTATATCCTTCATTAGCCTGTAATTCAGTATTCTTTATCATTTAAAATTGGGTAACAACAAATTATAGATAGACAGAACTAAAAAGTGAAGTTGTAGTAATCCAATTGTTATCTTAAGGATATGTCAGTCTTGGTTCTATTAACATCTTTGGTAATGCTATTATCTCTTTAGTACTTTAATGGAAATATCTCCAGTGCAGAAAGCCAGAGTGATAGCTAGGGTTAACTCTTATTTGACTTTTAAATAAAATATCATTATATCCTTTCTCTATTCTCAATTCTAGAGATATTTGTCAGATTTTCAGATTTTCTTTCTACATAACCATAGTAATTTAAAACTGTAGGACATTATTTCAGGCAATGCAATTAATGTTATATTTTTATCAAGATAATTAATCTATTTCATGACTCTACTTTGTATACATTCATTTAAGATGATCGAACTTCAAATGTTGGTATATAAATGGAAAAGAATGGCCTAATCTTAAAATCCAAAACAATTATCTATTCAAAACAGCACATCAAAATAAGAGATTGAAAAAAAATCATTAACAAGAGGCCCAATGCAATAGTCTGAAATTGGGTTGCAAGCCAATTTCTGGTTTATATGGGAACCAGTGTCACAAAGACTTTACTTGCTTTTTGGGTAAATATTTATCTTTTGTTTGAGACCGCATATTTAGTTATTAATATCTATGGTGGTGGTGGTGTTGGTGGTTGTGGTGGGAGGTAATTAAAGATGGCAGGGAATTCATTATTTTTTCTTACAAGAGATTTCTGTCAGTATGATCTTGATTAGGCACAACATCTTCCATTTTGGCCTTCCTCTAAATATCAACTGGACTATATTGTAAGGTGATACCTGTCTCAACCAAAACTCCTGGAGACAGAGCATTGTGTTAGGAATTAGACAGGTATTCAGTTTAGATACATCCACTCCTGGAGACAGATCATTGTGTTAGGAATTAGACAGGTATTCAGTTTAGATAGTATTACATGTAAGTTCAATTAAAAATTGTTATGGCTTCTTCGTGTAGCACTTGCATTTTTGTATTGATTTTCTGTGGTTGCTATGGTAATCAATTTGTTTTCTATATTTCAACACAATATGTGTTATTACAAAGTCATTGAGAAATGTCATTTTAATGCACATACAGACCTGTACTATTTAATGCACATACAGACCTGTACTATTTAATTCAAGCTCATTTGGTGAGAAATATGGCAGCATTAACTAGTTGTAGGAGTTTCAGTGTGTTTTCCCTAATTTTGAAACAGAGAGCCTAAGGATGATTAAAGCCTTGTTTTAATCAAACTGGCACAAGTGTTTCAGAGAAGATCTTCATGAAAATATCCCTAATTTTTCTATTGAAAAAAAATTGGAAAAATAGAAGAATTGTTTTTGTCAACCATGATATACAATACATGTTATGCTAATCATTATAATGTACCTTCTGATTGATTACAGTAGTCCCCCACTTATATGGCCACACATTGGGGGTCTAATAAAAGCGTTTGTCTCTCTTAAATAGTTCAATTTAGTAGTATTTTAAGGGTGTAGGCCTGGGGTATGGGAGATAATTCTATTTTCAGTGTCTTCTCAAATATATGATCATCTGTGCATTTGAAAATTCCCCCTCAATTCCAAGCTTCTTGGTGACTAAGATTGTTGACATTTGATATGGCCAGTTAAAAAAATGACTCCTTTTCCTTTTACCTTTCTATAACTGTGTTCCTTGTATTTTTATATCCTATTGCTGCTTATGCCAGTGTCAGGCAGTGTGTTATTATTATATGCCGGTGCCCACAAAATATCATTGAAATATCTCTTTTCAGAAAAAATGTTCATCGAAATATGTTGTCAAAAATGCCAGAAATGTAACACAATTTGTGTGGCAACCTTTTTCTATTGAATTTCAAGGTTTGTCAAAACAAAAATTAAACATATACACCAGAATCTTAAATACTATGAAAATATAGAGCAAATTCATTTTACGGTAGTAAAAAAATAAAAAGCTATGTTTGGTAAACAATTGTAATATCTGATCCTCTCTTATACCGCTGCTGCCTTCTCCTAAGACAACTAAAGAATAACCAGAATCAAACGAATACAACTGGAGCACAGAATTTGAAGGAATTAAACAATACCGCTGGGTGGCTGTCTGTGTTTTTTTGTTTTTTGTTGTTGTTGTAATGATTAATCACGTAGAGTCACCCTCAAACCACCCTCACCAGCCGACCTGAATATAAAAAAGACAAATGCAGTCATTTGATAAATTTGGACATCCACTGTGTCAATTATAAGAATTCATAAGCTTTTTGTTATTGGTAACTAGTTATTTTTTTATCTCACAAACAAAGAAACTAGGAAAGGATAGGTGGGTGATAACTTTCCTTGACAATTTCATTTTTTTCTGGGTGCCATCCATTAAAAACAAATTTAAATATTTTAAAAATCTGATGGTAAAAGTTTGTAAAATTTGATGCAATGATGTCTATATGTCTATTCTTCAGTGTGACATTTTTTGGTGGAAATTAATTGACAGGAATTTTTTTAATCCGATTTTTAATACCAAAATGGTCCTCAGGGCATCCCCCCTTTTTTGCCGTTTCCACTGTTTTGCACGTGATTATCTCCAAACAGGATATTCAGATATGCTAGATATTCCATATTTATTCAACAACAACACTCTCAAGTGTATCAAAGCCAAAATATTCCCTTTCAATCAGAAATAAATGTGCATATTTATTAGAAGCTTCCGAAACTAGTATTACCATCTGGCGTCAAGAATACCCCCAAAATGGCTATATTTAGGATGTGCTATGGAGAAAACGGCACGGTATAATTTTTTGAAACTTTGGCAGATAATGTATTTAGACATAACTATTCCATGATGCAAATTAAAAAAAAAATTGAATGATGGGAAAATTTTAGGGTAACCCAGGTCTACATCCTTAATATCTCAAGTGTATCTGAAATCTGGCCTGATAAGAGGAGTGGTCTTTAGTGGGAGGAACCTTATAATAGGGGGATTACTGCATCTTTTTTTACATGGACTAATTGTCTAGAATTTACCTTGACCTGGACTAATTGTCTAGAATTTACCTGGACATGGAATAATTGTCTAGAATTTACCTTGACATGGACTAATTGTCTAGAATTTACCTTGACATGTACTAATTGTCTAGAATTTACCTTGAAATGGACTAATTGTCTAGAATTTACCTGGACATGGAATAATTGTCTAGAATTTACCTTGACATGGACTAATTGTCTAGAATTTACCTTGACATGGACTAATTGTCTAGAATTGATCTGTACATGGACTAATTGTCTAGAATTTACCTTGACATGGACTAATTGTCTAGAATTTACCTTGACATGGACTAATTGTCTAGAATTTACCTCGACATGGACTAATTGTCTAGAATTTACTTGCACATGGACTAATTGTCTAGAATTTAACTGGGCATGGACTAATTTCATGTAATTTACCTTGACATGGATTAATTGTCTACAATTTATCTTGACATGGATTATAATTGTTCACAATTTATCTTGACATGAACCAATTTTTATACAATTTACCTTGACATGGACTAATTGTCAACAATTTACCTTGACATGGACTAATTGCATGCAATTTACCTTGACATGGATTAATTGCATACAATTTACCTTGAAATGGAATAATTGCATACAATTTTATTATCTTGACATGGACTAATTGCATACAATTTACCTTGACATGGACTAATTGTCCACAATTTATCTTGACATGGACTAATTGCATGCAATTTACCTTGACATGGATTAATTGCATACAATTTATCTTGACATGGACTAATTGCATACAATTTACCTTGACATGGAATAATTGCATACAATTTACCTTGACATGGATTAATTGCATACAATTTACCTTGACATAGACCACTTGCATACAATTCACCTTGACATGGACTAATTGTCTACAATTTATCTTTACATGGATTAATTGTCTACAATTTACCTTGACATGAACAAATTGCATGTAATTTACCTTGACATGGATTAATTTCATGCAATTTACCTTGACATGGATTAATTGCATACAATTTACCTTGACATGGACTAATTGTCCACAATTTATCTTGACATGGACTAATTGCATACAATTTACCTTGACATGGACTAATTGCATGGAAGTTACCTTGACATGGACTAATTGCATATAATTTATCTTGACATGGACTAATTGCATACAATTTACCTTGACATGGATTAATTGCATACAATTTACCTAGACATGGATTAATTGTCTACAATTTACCTTGACATGGACTAATTGTCTAGAATTTACCTTGACATGGACTAATTGCATACAATTTACCTTGACATGGATTAATTGTCTACAATTTACCTTGACATGGACTAATTGTCTACAATTTATCTTGACATGGACTAATTGCATACAATTTACTTTGACATGGACTAATTGTCTACAATTTACTTTGACATGGACTAATTGCATACAATTTACTTTGACATGGACTAATTGTCTACAATTTACTTTGACATGGACTAATAATTGTCTACAATTTACCTTGACATGGACTAATTGTCTACAATTTATCTTGACATGGACTAATTGCATACAATTTACTTTGACATGGACTAATTGTCTACAATTTACTTTGACATGGACTAATTGTCTACAATTTACTTTGACATGGACTAATTGTCTACAATTCACTTTGACATGGACTTATTGTCTACAATTTACCTTGACATGAACCAATGTTTATACAATTTACCTTGAATTAGAAGGATTTGCTAACAAATCACATTAAAATGGACTTATTTGATGACAATCAACAATAAAAGATCAATTTTATTTAAATTTTGTTAAATTGGTTTTTATGTCCTTAATGACATCACAATTCAGTAAAATGAAATCAAATTTAAAAAAAACCTATCAACTTTTATAAGCATTTAACAAAAGTCAATTAATTCTAATTCCTGTCAGCATCCTGTCTGTTTTAAAGCTTATCAACACATTTTGTAATTAAGTTTCAATCAGAAAGATGCAGAGAAAAAGAAAACTGAAAAGAAAACCCAGTAAAACCATTAAAACCCAGTAAAACCATTAAAACCCAGTAAAACCCAGTAAAACCATTTGTAAACCAGGTGATTTTACCAAACAATCTGTTACCATGGCGTAAAGTTGAATAATTTCATATCTTACACAGATGAAGACGCTATTTCTTTACGATGTTTCCTGTTTTTAAGCTTTTTTCAATATTATACCTACGTATGTTTTATGAAATAAACATCTTTTACTATGAAACTAACATCATTCATGCTAAAGGTACAAAACGCTGATTTGTAAGTACTCTTTTAACCTCCAGTGTAAATTACTATAGAAATCATTATGACTTTATCATGGGCAGATTACGATATTCAATCAATTTCCCTCAGTATAAATAAACTATCTAACATAAGATATGACTTCAGACAAGGGAAGAAAATATTTCAAATATCTGGAGAGAGAAAAAACTCACACAGGGGATTTAGCCTCAGAAATGTTTTATACAAACATAATTCAAAACTATTTTGAATGTTTTTTTTTCTTTTCTTTTCTTTTGCATACAGAAATAAAGAGTACCACTCTACTGTAGGCTAGGGGTTGTTTCACACTCATCTTAGGGACAGCTATGCTCATTAATGACTATTGTGTCTGTGAAATGAAGACAACAATATAAGCACCATTCCTTTACTTTAATTTGTATCTAAATGTAAAGTTGGATAGTATTTCATGTTCATTTATATCTATATCCTTTCTTACTATATGTAAGTGCCAAATATAATCTCTGATAACAAGTGTATTTTGTATCAATTAGTAAAAAAGGATATGGATGTAAATGAACATGATAGACTATCCAGCAATAAATTAATTTTAGAGTCATATGTCATTTTATACGTGTTTTGATTGGTTTAAAAAGTTGAGGTTATTTGTCAATGTACGGAATCGAAAAATAAATGTCGTTCTCAAGGCGTCACATGCTGTTGTCATCAGGTGATTTTCTTTGGGGTTATTTAAATTTATTTCCGATTATTTGCCTTATTTTGAAAAAAAATAAATATGTTTCAATATCATAACAAAATAAGTTTGAATTAATTGATCGAAATCATTTGTCCGGTTCATTCGAAATAACCTAAATCAGGTTGCACACATCTTTGCGTAACCCGCTATGTGGGTTACACGGTGTGCATGTAACATTTTATTTTTTTCTCAATAATATTTTTTTCGGCGGATTATTTTTAATATAAAATATTATCCTTGGACAATATTTCAATATTAAATTTCTTCCAATGCTATTATATATTTTCCAGATGAGGTGGAAGAAATTTAATATCAAAATATATCCGTGGATAACATATTGCACATTATAACTTTTCAACCAGAAAAAATATAGAAGAAATAATCTGATTTTATAAGTTACTAATTTTCTCAATTAATTAATTAACATTGCTGCAAATAAATATGTACTTAATACTAGTGAAATACTTCTTTATTACTGCAGTATGAATCAATTTTTCATATATTTAAACTTACATGACAGTTTGAAGATTACTCAATCTGTCATTTAAATTGACAGTGTTCTGGCTATAATTTTATTTATGAAATATTTTCCGAATGTGTCAGGTGATTTATTAATCAGCGTCGGAAATAATATTACATACCTTAGTATGAAATATTATCCGGATTAGCTCACTTGATGGATCGAGTGATTTATCAATGAGTGTCGGAAATAATATTATAGATGCATCTCATGATTTAATAATCAGCGTCAGATATAATATTACATACCTTAGTATAAAATATTATCCGGATTATCTCATTTGATGGTTCAGGTGATTTATCATTAATCGTAGGAAATAATTTTACAGATACGTCTCATGATTTATTAATCAACGTCTGAAATAATATATGTACCTGTTTATTGTACACTATATATCTATATATAACTAGTTCTTCAGTACTGTGAAAAATGACAGCAGGGACATTTTTTGTTAAATTTATTAATAAATATGTATGATATTAAAATCTTTGTGTGTTTTTTATGATGTCTATACACATGTGCAATTCACAAAACAATCTCAAGGTTTTCTAACACCTACAGCAAAACTTGAAGTCTCTGAACAGGTAATTATCATCA
>MJUT01000681.1:19531-29803 GCA_002080005.1 Gigantidas platifrons
CCATGACTCGACTTAGTTTTAACATAGGACCCTATGGAAAAAATGTTTAAAAGTCTTCTCCTCTGAAACCAGCAAGTCAGTATAAATCAAACATGGCATGAATGGTCCTTAGGTGGTCAACTTTCAAAAGTATATCCTGTGAACCCAACCTCCATCCAAGATGGCCATCATCAGCGGACATAGTTTTAACATAGGACCCTATGGGAAAATTGTTTAAAAGTCTTCTCCTCTGAAACCAGTCAATCAATTTAAAGCAAACATGGCATGGATGGTCCTTGGGTAGTATACTTTTAAAATTGTGTCCGGTGACCACGACCTCCATCCAAGATGACATGCCATGAGCAGACATAGTTTTAACATAAAACCCTATGGGATTTGAATAGTAACTTAGATGTATTCGGCATGCAGACATTCTTAAGAGGACTTAGTTATGTCAGGTGAGCGATACAGGCTCATCTGAGCCTCTAGTTTAAACTGTAAAGCATGATATGTAAACACAAAACGAGTTCAGTCAATCAACTCGCATAAAATATACAGTCCGACAAAAGTTAAGCACCACCTGACTTGTTTCAATAATATCTTTTCTAATAATGAACTTATTTCAAATCGGTTTGCTGTTTTCGTTTCCTGTACACACATACTTACCTGTGAAACAGGTTATTGATCGATTTTTATTTATGTGTATATGACAGGGTGTGTAAAGTGCCACATGTACTTTTCAACATTTGTGTTTGCGAACGAAAGCTGATTTTTTTTGTGTAGATTTTTAAGTTTCATTTTCTATTGGTTTGGTATGGTGCGGCAAAAATTAACCATACCAGAAAGGTGGCAAGCTGTTGGCATGCATAACGGTGGTTTTAGCCATAGAAGGATGGCAGACCACTTCAGGGTTAACCATTCTATCATTGTACGACTGATGCAGCGTTTTCGTCAAACGGGGAATGTTACTGACCGTCCACGTGCAGGTAGACTTCGCAAAACGACGCCGAGAGAGGACCGGCTCATATCCAGACGGGCGCGGCAACGGCCGTTCAGTACAGCTGGTGCATTTCGTGGTAATTTACCGTTTGGAGGCCACATTAGCACACGCACTGTAATCAGACGCCTCCACCATCAGGGAATGTGAGCGCGACGACTCATAAAACTTCCACAGTTGACATTACGTCATCGCCATGATCATTTGGGGCGGACTATTTGCACATGGAGACGGGTCCACTGGTCTGATGAAAGTGGTTTTTTGCTACGCCCTACCGATGGTCGTGCAAGGGTTTGGCGCCAACGAAACACTTCATTTCAGGACAACCACATTTTGGGCACAACTGGTTTTGGGGGTGGGGGTGTAACTGTCTGGGGTTGTTTTTCCTTTGACTGTAAGTTGGACTTGTACGTTCTTAATGGTAATCTGACAGGCCAAAAATAGTGTGACAATGTGCTCGCTCCACCCGTAGTTCCCCATTTCGACAATCATGCATTGGCTGACAGGCCAATGTTCATGGATGACAACGCTAGGCCACATAGAGCCCGAATTGGACAACATTTTTTACAGCAAGAGGCTGTTCAGACAATTCCATGGCCTGCGATGTCGCCAGACATGAACCCTATAGAGCATGTATGGGACTTTATTGGCCGAAAAATTAACCAACGCAATCCAAAATGTCAAAATATTGACGAATTAAGAACTGCTATCTTACAGGAGGGGCAACAGTTCCCCCAATAACGGCTTAAGCGTCTTGTGCGAAGCATGACGAGGCGTGTTACAGAACTTCACAATAAACGCGGTGAATATACTCGTTATTGATTTTTATGCCTTACACATATGCACAATAGATGCATTTAAAAGTTCTTAAAATCTGAAGACTCTGCATTTTAATGCAATGTTAAAAACTTCCATCAAAGAAAAACTGGCTTTACATTTTTCCAGTGCCTGTTTTGAACCCCATTTTTGCAACGTCATAGTCATGTCTTTCAGGATGATAAATACTTCGTAGATTGGTAATTTTAGAGCCCTTGGTGTAGTCTTTTAAGAAGTGTAAGAAAAATGATGATATCTATTTTATTGTTTTAACAGTATTGATGTAAAAAAAATATATCGATAAAAATATAGGGTGGTGCTTAACTTTTGTCGGAGTGTATATATAGAGTGATATTGTCAGTATCAACAAACTGACTCTGATACTTGAAATTATCACTATGTGTGATGTCAAACCCATTATGATGTTAATGATAAAAACAGTGACATCAGTTTTGAATGTCTCGCCAAACATTATCACTAATATCACAGCTTGTCCTATTGGATTCGCTGTGATACTAGCGATACTATCTGTCTCAACCTTCTGGCTTCATCACTGTCATTATTCTATATTTTTCGTATGTTTTTTACTTTCAGACAGGACAGATGTATCCACCCAGTGTCTTGTTAGATTTCTACCCCCTGGCAGCCTATTGTAATCATGTTCTTACTGCATTCAATGATCTACGGTTATGTGCCCCTGTCTCCATGGCATGTGAAGTCTCCAGAACATTAGAAACATCACTACAGGAAGTCAACAGAATTATACTAGCTTTCCACAGGTATGTTATAGAAAGTCTTTTCCTTTCATCAGAATTATATTTATATCTGACCATAAAACAAACCATACAACCAAATAATATTTTAGCTTTATCCATTATTCTTGTCCAGTTTGCATGCATTATATAAGAAATAAATGATGAAAGCCAGAATGTGTTTTGAGTTTTAACATAAGTTGGTGGATATTAGTATTTTATCCCGAGACAGATTTATATCGATTCTGATATGTCTAAGAGCACTATATACTTTGATTGGAAGACAGTAATTTATATTTATGTTTGTGGAAAATATCGCACACAATTTAGGCTGCCAAATTTGACCAGACGATAATTCATCAGTATTTACGACGGAAAAGTCAGTCACATGCACCGGCTCATGTGCTAATGAGATTATACCCAATCAATAAATCGCTCGTTTGTCTACAAAGCGAAAGAAGGATGTCATGGAAGAATTTACAATATGAAAAACAATTATACCATAAATAGAATTCTGCTAAACAATAATGTGATGTACATTGCAATAATCTGATAGTGACAATATTCACTAACATTTAACCTTTTAACCTTTAACCTTGTACATATTAATAAACCTTTTAAATTTTAACCTTGTACATATTAACCAATGAACTTCATTAGATTGTTTATTTTTTCTAGAGCTGAAGAGACAACATTTGACAAGAAAGAGAAGGATCATTTTGATAATTTCTGTACAGTATATATAACAGATTTAGTTCCTTATTTAAATAAATGTCTACAGACATTGTTTCCTCCAGCACAACTGGCCCAGATTTTAGGTGTATCATTACTGGAATTTAATAAAATGGTTAGTATATCTATCCTGTAACCTGAATAAAATAGAAATTTATCTTAATGTAAACATGAATATATCAGAGAGCATTAATAGACCAGAAATCTGTCTAAGCAGAACCTTGAATGAATCAGATGAATTTTTGTATGCCCCAGCGATGAAGAGTCGGGGGACATATTAATTTACCCTTGTCCGTCCGGATATAAATACATGGTTTGTCCGGCTATCTCCTCCTACAGTTTTAGAGCTACAGCTTTAATATTTTGCAGGATGTTTATACACATAATGGAGGTGTGCATGTCCACAGGATTTTTATTTTCATCAAATATGCTCAAAAAGACAGGTATTGGACTTAGTCAGTTTGATCGTCCGTCCGGATATAGATACATGGTTTGTCCGGCTATCTCCTCCTACAGTTTTGGAGCTACAGCTTTGATATTTTGTATGATGTTTATACACATAATGGAGGTGTGCAAGTCCACAGGATTTTGATTTTCATCAAATATTCGATAATGACAGGTAGTTGGACATTTTTTTATGCCCCCGCTACGAAAAGTCGGGGGGGGGGGATTTTTGTCAAATATTCACAAAATGACAGGTAGTTTGACTTCATTTCCCTCTTACTAGCTACATAATGGAAACTTGGTTTGTATGGCTCCTACTACAGTTTTTGACTTGTTTATAATTTCTTATGGTCAGGCAGGGGAATCATTTGTGTCTTACAGACACACTTCATTTTTAAAAAATCATTCCTAACAAAACAACTTTGTCCATAATTATAAAGTGCAGGGGCATGCTTCTTTTCTAGTTTAAATATTGCATGGAATCAAATTGGGAAACATATTAATTTTTTTTATATAAGATCCAGCATCCTTATGATATATAGATTCAAGAACCAGTACATGTACTGTGTGTGTACCTTGGGTGTCCAACATTTAACACAGACTGCAGTTATCTTCTTAAGAACCAACAATAGACTAGCTATTATATAGGGCATTAAGCATTGTCATATACCAAAATTCAGCCTTATACAAATAGCCCTCCTGATCTATAGGGACCAAAGTGTATCATGAACTGAAATGGGAAAAACGTTTTTTGTATGAACCAGTTACATTGTACATTATATGAAAACCCAACTATATGAGATATCATTATGATGTACAGATTCATTCTTACACACATATAAAAACCTGAGGTTTTATATAGTCCAAACCCATGTAGGTCAAAAGTTTAAAATAGTCTGAAATGGAAAAAATTTTAATAATCATGTTCTTCAGAACCAGGAAGAAAAATATAATTGCATTTGCCATAAGGCAAAGATATGATATGTAGGGTAAATGCATTTAAGTTCTGAGTGTATGGGGTTGGGGTGTGAAAATTTAACAAATGGTATGATAGAGAATTGTTCAATAAATCTTCTATATCAAGTGAGCAATAGAGGCTTGTGTGTGGCTGTAGTTTGACTATCTTAAGCCACACTGAGGATAGGCAACACTTGTCTTTTGCAAAGGATTGTTCACTATAAGAAGTATTAATTTAAAATCAGTTGGTTTAATTATTTGAATATTGAATACAGAAATCTGAAATGTGGTTGTTTTTTTGTTTTTTTTATAAAATCTACAAATTTACTGAAATGTAAGTCAGTGTCTTTCCTGACTTTTTGGTGAAATATTATAATTAAATGGACACATAATCTTAGTTTCTCTTGGCCAAAGGATGTGAAATTTTAACACAATATTTTTTTTTACCACAATACAAAGGTCAAGCTTGAATAAATATAAAATTATTGTTATTTTATCTTTCCAGAGTTATGCCCCTTATTTGATTGAAAATAGCAAATTTATGGTTTCCATCCTCTAACTTTAGTTTCTCTTTGCCAAATGTGTTGAAGTTTTTCCTTTATCTGAAAGCTTTTGTCTGTGGTAGAAGTAGGACAACCTTTGACATAACCTTCTACATGTTGAAGTCCTTCAGTATTTGATAGAAGTTACACACTATTTATAACCAGCTGACATTCCATGCTTATAGTTGCTTTGGTTTATTATAATTTAAGCTGTATTCTTTTATGATTCATGTATTATAAATAAGAACAACTATAAAGAAGATTTTACCAGCACTTGTAAATCTTTTACATTTTAGGGTAACTTGGGTGTTATTGATGTAACAAAAGTTCTTACACCAATAGAACATCTGATTCCAAAAATAGAACCAGAAGTTCCAAGTCTAGACATTCAACAAGAAGACAAGAAAGAGGAACTAATAAAGGAACAGACAAGTAGCACAACACCTGACCAATCAGAAAATCCTATAAAATCACTGTCTGACATCCAATCAGAAAACTTATTACAAACTGAACCTCATCCTAAAGTGACATTTACAACAGGAGGTGACACTGATGAAGAACTTGATCAAACAGAAACAAATGTTACAGAGAAGTCTGACCTGCCTCTAGTAAATCCAGCAGAAAATGAACCAACAGTTAGTTCTGACAATAAGGAAATTCAACCTTCAGACAGTGAAAAATCTGATTTGAAAAAAGATTGATTTTTCTTTTAAGAATATTATCTTACATATTTCAAAAGTTTATGTGATAAAATATAACTGTGTATTTATTTAATTGTCTACATACGTACAAGTACTATATTTACATACATACAAGTACTATATTTATGTTTTCTGGGAAGAGAATATTTGTATTATGTGACTAAATGTAAAAATAAAGAATATGTTATGGATACTGAAAATAATATGAGGTGTTCTCCATGCATTTGTTTACCAGTTCAGAGATATTAGAGCGCTAAAACGGACTAAGCTCAAAATGTTTGATTTTTAATTGAAGTTCTAATTTAATGGGTTAAAGTGAGGTGAGATAAACAATTTTTTCTCAAAATTAAGACTTGATTGCAAACACACAGGTGTATAAATAACCAGGTGAGCCTCTAGTTGTAAATCCCAGGGCTCACCAAACCAGGCAACTTGGGCGACAAAGTCGCCTTCACGGCTCTGAAGTCGCTCCAACTCGGCCCAAAAGCGAAATTTCAGTCACCTTGTTATTTTGAGACGTCGCCTATAAATTTTCAATAATCATGCTTTTTCTTCAATATTCACGTAAAAGAAGCTCCCATGTTCCTGAAATATGATCCATACAGGGCTTGATGTTCAATATTTTATTCCAAACTCGTTAATTGCATCCTTTTTAAGATAGTTGTGCAGCACATGTTCGGTTTGTGAAAGGTAGTGGGGAAAGAAACGTTAAAATCGGGATCGATTTTCTGAAGTCTCCCAGATTTTCCCTCACTTCGCCCTTAAGTCAACTGAGAGAGAAGTCAAGTCGCCCTGTTTTTACTATGTGTGGTGAGCCCTGATTAATCCTGCAACATTTGAAGTGCTGCAAGTTATCAACAATAATGACACATGTATAGATATAATGCTGAATAAATAAGATCATGTGTAAACAGCACATTAAATATAAGACCAGTGATTGAAATGTTTGTACATTTTAAGTATATTGTTATTACTCCCATTCTGTTTGTTTGATCAGGTTCACAGAAGCTCTTGGTACCACTCTTATTTGGTTCATCCGGTAACAGTCTGCTGACATTTTCTGTTTTGGCTCATCTGATGAAAGTCAATTAAGCTCTTGTCACCATTTCTGCTTTTGAGACCGTCCTGGTTGTGATCATTAGATACTTTGATTTACATCTCGCAGTCAGTGTATGTCACCACTTAAAGTGTAAAATTTATTTCCACCAGCGGTGAGGTGCACTTGATGCAACTTTATTTGGTCAAATTGGTCAGTGATTTGTTGCAGGTGTGCAGTTGTTTTCCAAGTACTCTGTTTTCCTCTCCCAAGCTCACCACTGCTGTATATAGTTGAAAGTGGCATTAAACACCAATAAACCTAACCCCATTCATGAGCAGGTTGATATTGTGCTCTTACTTTAAATCTTGAGGAAACTTATAAAAAAAGATTTTATTCAAAATTTGTCTGAAGTTTATTGTTACAATGTAAAATAGATTGTACATGTATCACAGTTTTACAGTGGTTAGACAGGATGATCCAGTTTCCTTAAGTAAAGGGCTCTACAGGGTAAACACATATTGTACCTGTAGAACATTTAAAATCAGGGGCGAATCCAGGATTTCAAGTTAGGGGGGGGGGGGTACTTAAAATACTTAACCCCCCCCCACCCTGGATCCGCCCCTGAAAACAGAGTAGTTTTAAAGCTTTTTAATGAAAAAAGAAAGAACAATAAATTTGCCATGAACATAGTGTTTTAGAGGGTTTTTTTTCAAAAGGAGTTATCTCCCTCATTTCAAATAAGACTTTAAATGTTTTGTAGGTCCTGGATAATGAAGGATTTTTATTAAAGTATTTATTTATGATAATATTTTCTAAAGTATAAACACAATAACTGGAAGAAAGTATGTAACATGAAATAAAAAAAAATATATATATATGCAGTGACCATTAAAGATAAGATAAGATAAGAAAAATTTATTTTGATTCGGCATAAAATCAAATATACAACACAAGCTCTGANGAGCTTTTGACCGAATATAAAAACATATACATAACATAAGAACAACACAAGATAACAACATGCATTACTAATTTAAAACATACATAGATCAACTATAGCATGCAGTACAAATTTGGCAACAAATTAGAATGAATTAAAATTTCTTAAAACTATAGCATATGCTTAAGATTATAAAAATTTCGGAAAGAACAAAATAATATCAACCTGTATTGATTACCCAATTACTGGAAAGATGTGCAAACAGTAAAAATTTTGGCAACAAAATTTGAATGAATTAAAATTCCTTAAAACTATAATAAAATAATATCAGCCTGTATTGATTACCCAATTACTGGAAAGATGTGCAAAACAGTAAAAATTTGGCAAACAATTTGAATTGAAATTTCTTAAAACTATAGCATATAATTTAAGATAATAAAAATTTCGAGAAGATTAAAATAATATCAACCTGTATTGATTACCCAATTTCTGGAATGATGTGCAAAAAATGCAATTTAAAAAATAAGATTCATGCAGAAATCAAACATAAAAATACAGCAATAACAGTCCAAGAGCAACAAAAAGCAAAAGTAAATGAAAAACAGCTAAAACAAATGTATTATATGCAAGCAGAACAGCGACATTTCGAACCACTCCAGGACTGGATCAGACTTTTAAAATGTGAAAAACTATTTTCAGTCCTGAAATGGTTCGGAAGGCTGTTCCATAATGTTGCGGCAGCAAACTTGAAAGATTTTTTACCGTAATGAGTTGACTTTACCCGTGGCACGTCCAGAACATTTACATACCTGAAAAAATATTTAGAATTTTTTACACTGACTAAATTTTTTAAGCACACAGGAGCTATTTTGTTCACAATTTTAAAAGTTTCTAGAGCCATTGTTCTTATCTGCCTGATCTGCAAGGAAGGCACCATAGCTTTATGTAGGAGCTCCTCGTAGGAGCTGTTGTAATCCTCATAAACAAAGCGGAGTGCTCTTTCCTGCACCTTTTCTAGCTTTTTTGAATTTTTCTCAGTACAGAAGTGCCATGCCAAAGGGCAAAAGTTAAAATTACTAAGAATAAAAGTATGAAAAATAGTTAGTTTACTTAGTCTGTTCAAAAGAGAGCCCAAACGTTTTAAAACATTTAATTGCTGTGAAGCCTTCCTGCAGATCGAACTGACATGAGCATCAAAGTTTAACTGATAATCAATTTCAATACCTAATAATTTAACTGTAAGATCAGAATTTTGAATATGTATAGAAGGGTTTTTATCATAAGTATTTTTGCCAACAGCCAAAACTTGAAACTTGTCCGGATTTGCTTGCATTTTATTCACCCGGAACCATTCGATAAGTATTTTTGACTCAGATTCCAAAGTTGAAATTAATAAATCAAAATCAGGACTGCAGAAAGACAGAGTATTGTCATCTGCATAGTTATATAGATTTCCATTTTTGACAAAAAGAAAAATATCGTTAATAAATACATTGAACAACAATGGCCTCTTAGTATAGACCCTTGTGGTATGCCTTTATGGATGTCAGCCCAACCACTCAGAACATTGTTGACTTTTATTTGTTGTTTTCGATTTGATAAATAGGACTTTAGAAGAGCAACTGAATGGGGGGATACACCATATGCTGATAATTTATCTAGCAAGATATTGTGGGGCAGGCAGTCAAAAGCCTTAGAAAGATCCATAAGCACTGCTGCTATGTACTGATTTTTGTCAAGGGCTTCATGCCAGTTTTCCAACAATCTGAGTAGTGTGGTCTGACATCCATGTCCACGTCTGAAAGCACATAAAAATGGGTTAAATATTTTATCAAAGTATTCAGATAATTGAATTTCATACAATTTTTCAAAATTTTTAGAAAAAATAGGTAAGACACTTACTGGTCTGTAATTTGTCTTCATTATAAATGGGTCACTCTTTTTAAAAATAGGAGTCACTTGGGCTTCTTTTAGTTTATCAGGAAAACAATTATTTTCAATTGACAAATTTACAAGAGTAGTAAGCTGAGGTGCAATACAAGATTTACAATTTTTTACAATTTTTGCTGGAATACCATCAGCTCCTGTAGGTTTTTTTATGTTTATTTTATTCAAAATTTTATCAACATTTTCATTTGTTACCTTATTAAACTTAAAATCAGGAACTTGTTCTCTATTATTCAATATTTCTTTAATACTTGGATGGTTTGAGGAGTCATATACCGCATCTGTTCCAATTTTGTCTGCTACTGTGGAGAAGAAATTATTAAAATGATTTGAGACTTCTTTTGGATTATTTACAATTTTGTCATTTTCAAATAATACAATTTTTTGTTCTCCACAGTTACCCTTTTTTGAGAAAAATGTTTTGAC
>MJUT01000681.1:38741-50680 GCA_002080005.1 Gigantidas platifrons
GTAGTTCATCCACCACTAAAGATATGCTCAACTTGTTAGAGGGCTATTTACTGAAGACATGTAGTTCATCCACCACTAAAGGTGTGTTCAACTTGTAAGAGGGGTATTTACTGAAGACATGTAGTTCATCCACCACTAAAGATGTGCTCAACATGTAAGAGGGGTATTTACTGAAGACGTGTAGTTCATCCACCACTAAAGATGTGCTCAACATGTAAGAGAGGTACTTACTGAAGACATGTAGTTCATCCACCACTAAAGGTGTACTCAACTTGTTTAGAGTGGTGTTCATGATGATCAGATGTTCGACCACTCCTATAGTTGTGCTCAACTTGTTAAAAGGTATTTACTGAAGATGTGTAGTTTATCCACCACTACATGTGTGCTGACTTGAGAGTGGAGTTTACTGATGATCAGTTCAACCACAACTAAAGTTCTGCTGTACTTGTTAGAGGGTATTTAGTGATGACATGTATTTTATCCAATACTATATGTGTACTCAACTTGTTAGGTGTTTACTGATGACTTGTAGTTTATCCACAACTAAGTGTGCTCACCTGTTAGAGGGTAATTACTGATGACTTGTAGTTTATCCACAACTAAAAGTGTGCTCACCTGTTAGAGTGGTGTTTACTGGTGACTTGTAGTTTATCCACAACTAAGTGTGCTCACCTGTTAGAGGGTAGTCACTGATGACTTGTAGTTTATCCACAACTAAGTGTGCTCACTTGTTAGAGGGTAGTTACTGATGACTTGTAGTTTATCCACAACTAAGTGTGCTCACCTGTTAGAGTGGTGTTTACTGATGACATGTATTTTATCCAATACTATATGTGTACTCAACTTGTTAGGTGTTTACTGATGACTTGTAGTTTATCCACAACTAAGTGTGCTCACTTGTTAGAGGGTAGTTACTGATGACTTGTAGTTTATCCACAACTAAGTGTGCCCACCTGTTAGAGGGTAATTACTGATGACTTGTAGTTTATCCACAACTAAGTGTGCTCACCTGTTAGAGGGTAGTTACTGATGACTTGTAGTTTATCCACAACTAAAAGTGTGCTCACCTGTTAGAGTGGTGTTTACTGATGACTTGTAGTTTATCCACAACTAAGTGTGCTCACCTGTTAGAGTGGTGTTTACTGATGACTTGTAGTTTATCCACAACTAAGTGTGCTCACCTGTTAGAGGGTAGTTACTGATGATATATAGTAGATCCACCAGTAGAGGGGGACTGTCGTGGCCGTGATTGTATGGATTTACAACTACCTATGCAACCAGTGCCTATCACCATTGATGTTGTGAGTTCGAATCTCGATCAGGGCGAGGTGTACAACATTATGTGATAAAGTTTGTCAGTGACTTGCGACAGGTTGGTGGATTTCTCTGGTTCCTCCGGTTACCTCCACAAAAAAACTGACCACCACGATATAACTGAAATATTGTTGAAAGTGGCCTTAAACACCATCAAACAAACAAACCAGTAGAGGTGTGTTCAATTTGACAGGTATTAACTGATGTGCTGTAGTTCATAGGTGTGCTCAAAGTGATCTGTAGTTTACCCACAATAAAAGGTGTACTTGACTTGTTAGAGATGTATTAACTGATGTGCTGTAGTTCACAGGTGTGCTCAAAGTGATCTGTAGTTTACCCACAATAAAAGGTGTACTCGACTTGTTAAGAGATGTATCTACTGATTATATGTAGTTCATTCATTACTACATCTGTTTGTCACAATTATTCTGATAGCTTAAAATATTTTAAATGTTTTGTATAGTAACAATTCAAATAATATAATGTTACTGTTTTTCAATTATTTTGGGGTTTTTTTGTTGTCTGTTGGTTTGTTTTTTGTTTTTTTTGTTCACATGTAAATGAATTGATTTGTATTCCCACTTTTTTGGGAATTTTTTTTACGCTCATGGCGAGGTTTGATTATGTGATAAAGTTTGTCAGTGACTTGCAGCAGGTCGGTGATTCCTCCGGTTTCCTCCACCAATAAAACTGACTGCCACGATATAACTGAAGTATTGTTGAAACTGGTGTTAAACACCATCAACCTAACCCTTTGATCTTTCTTTTATTCTTAAATATTTGCGAGTTAATTCTATTTGCAGAGAGAATATTCAGTTTCAATTGATTGTTTTCATAGGTTCAAATTAAAAAATTTACAGGATTATCTGTCACAGAAACTAGGTTAGGTAGTTGGATTATCCAACAACTCATACAAGCCTATCACCAAAACAGCGTGGATTCGCACCCGGCTTTAAATTAAATTACTGAAAAGGTGCACTCGACTCGCAGCCGCAAGTGATAAAGTTTACCAGTTGCTTGCCCATGGTCAGTGGTTCTCTTGGGGTACTTCAGCTTCTTCCACCACTAAAACTGGTCTCCATGATATAGCTGAAATATTGCTGAAAGTGGCATTAAACACAATCAATCATACACAGAAACAGTTGGTGAAATAGTGTGTAAGTAGAGGAAATCTTTTACGCATGAGGAAGTCTCTAAATTAAACAAAACCCTACTGAAAGGGAAAGTAACTCTTTAGCAAAAGAAAGATTAACAAGTAGGAACTTTGTATTTCCAGAGTTGACAGTGAGAATCACATCTTTCACAACTTTCAATGTTCCTGTATTATTATTACAAGATTGCATTCATAAAACTGGGACCATCGTAGTTGTATGGTAGTTGGATTTCCAACTACCTGTGCAATCAGTGCCTATCACCCCTAATGTTGTGAGTTTGAACCCCGCTCAGGCGAGGTGTACTTGATACAACATTATGTGATAAAAGTTTGTCAGTGACTTGCGACAGGACGGTAGTTTTCTCCGGGTACTCAGGTTTCCTCCAGCAATAAAACTGACTGCCATGATATAACTAAATATCATTGAAAGTGACATTAAACACCATAAACCAACCAAACCATTCATTAAATCATGTTAAAAATTCACCAAAAATAACAAAATTGTTACCAATGAAAACAAAATTCCATTTTCTAAATGTAGGCATAATAAATATTAAACAAAATCATAAAAATATGACTGTATTTTAATGTAGTTTGCATAACAGAATGAAGAATGATATATAACATGAAAACAAACAGCTTTTCAATATAATTAAAGATTTAAATAGGAAGTTCCAGAATATTCTCTACTAACCAATACAATAACAGTCACACAAGTCTACACAGGGTCATATAACACTGAAATAGGTCTACACTAAAATATGTATGACTGTGCAAACAAAACATCAAATTTAGACTAAAGACCTGAAATCTTTGCAAATGTGACCCCTTCTTATTTGAACACCTGGATATTCTGAACAAATTGTCTAGTCCCCCAGGTGTTCAGTTTAAACAAGTTAGCTGGTCCTCAATAACTGGTCCTTAGGGTGTGGAGTGAAGATAAAGAAACCAGTCCCAAAAGTGTTGAAACAACTAGTCCTTATGGTGTTGGGTTTAGACAAAGTAACCAGTCCCAAGAGTGTTAAATCAACTGGTCCCTAGGGTGTTGGGTTTAGACAAAGTAACCAGTCCCAAGAGAGTTGAATCAACTGGTCCATAGGATGTTGAGTTTAGACAAAGTAACCAGTCTCTATGTTAAAAAAAAACAAATTAACTGGTCCCAAGTGTTTTGAGTTTATAGACATGGTTTTACTATAATAGATTATGGTAGAATATGTTATTACCATACACAAGGTCATTTATCCTTTGATTGAGTGTTAAATGTTAAAATAACTAAATAGAGAATGACAAGTCACTGACTATACAGAACAGATGAAAACATGATCCTAGATATTTTAACAATACCGAACAGATAAAAACACAATTCTTGAAAATTAATTTCAATGTGGAGATGGAAAACCTTCTAGATTCTGAAAATACAGTTGTGTCACTAACATCTCAAAATCAGGACCCATGTTTTAAAAAACAACAAACCTTTACAAAGATTTTCTCCAATGTTGGACACCTACCTCCTCCCACAGATTCAAGGACAACATTTTTAAACAATTTTTCATTCATACTATAAACAAAATGAACAGCCATTTGTAAAACTCAAATATGGTAATTTAGTATGAAAATAGTGATCTTCTTAATAAGTCTTGTCTGGTCTTCTTTACAACAAAATAATTCAAGTATTATTATAAACTTTTACCTTTGACCTGAGTTTAATTTGTTTCTATATTTGTTATTATTTTACAAATGGCTGTATATACATAATGACATGAACACAGTTTTGGCATAGTTTGAAGTCCATGATTTTAAAAAGCCAGTTTCTTCATCAGTAGATAGACATAAGAATCCACTTCAAACCCATGAAGATTGTTAGCATCTCCCTGAAGCCTCATCAACAGACCTCCATACGATACATAGGCTGCTCTGAAAATATACAAACAAATCAACAATATAATCATTACATGGATACAAAATGTACTACACATCTTTATAGGACTTCATACAATGTTTTTTCAACTATAATCAAGAATTATTGGTACCTTAAAGAAATGTTTTTCTCATATTATATCATAGCGTTGTTCTATAGAGCACATATACTTCTAACAAATCTATTCCACAAAATACACAACTCTTATCTCTTACCCTGGAGTAGTGTTAGAAAATATTCAGCTTAGAATTTGCATTTAGCTGCAGAAATGTAGCTCTTTTGGCCTTTATTTCTTTTTTCTTGTCAACCATCTCTGGTCACCAAAAACAGGCCACAAGCGCTACGATTCTACAGTTAAATTTGTTGTCAAACTGGAAGACAACTAACAATTGACTGAAATTCCAAACATAGGGACCAAATTTGGGTTTCGATGACCCAATTTTCAGTCAAGATCAATAAACAAGTCGGATATACTATCTTTATACTGGTAATTCTTTTTTTTTTAATATTGATTAATTAATAGGTTTGGGATTATGAATGATAATGATAATGACTGATATGAATAAAGGAAAGAAAGAAAGTGCTGAGAAATCTTCATCCTCCGTTGTACAACTCCATAAGTGCCAAGCTAAGATTATATTTGCTATGACTGATGTTATATGAGTGATTATTATGCTGGTTTTTTTCAAACCTAAATAAAATTTTACTGACAAATCAGTAACTTTAACCCTCAATTGTTAACTTTAAAAAGGCATCTCTCGCATAAAAATCTGCATATGTACACATTCAAATCAATTTAAAACGAAAATTTATTTTAGCCAATCTGTACTTGAAACACAAATGATCTACTATTGTAAATTTTCAATTTGAATTGATAATGAATAAACAATAATGTGTAATTAAATTTGTTGATGCAGTTGAAAGATGAATGTATGAATGATACAAAGATGTGTTATAAAAAACTTAAATGTCAAGGTCATATCACACATCCATCAAAGTCATCCATACATCCATATTGATACTTGTTGATTACATAAATTATGAGATAATGAAAATTCATGAGCAAAATTGACCAATGAAAGCAGAATTCCAAGAACAAAATGGCCGAAAATAGGCATGTCTTACAGGAAGTGTAGATAGTGGTTGTGCCCTTGTTCCCAAGACAACCAGCTAACCACACTGCCAGAAAAACAAACCAATCAAATTCATTTATTGATTTGAAGAAGTAGAAATTTGAATTTGATCATAGAGATCAGTATGGATTTCTGTACTGATGGTTGATGGATGGTGATGACAAATATGATTTAATTTCTCAGTCAACAGATGTATATTAAACTATTATTTCATAATTTGTGGGGATCCATAAGGGAAATTTAAATTCATAAAAATATAGGTTCTTGAAAGTTAACTTTACATGTAAAATTTTACCAACTTCATGAGATATTGTTGAAAGTGGTGTTAACACCATAATGATCATCCAATTTCATGAGTTTTCTTGCATTTCAGAATTCTGTTGATATAAAATGGTGGTATGGAATGGACTATTAAATAACCTTGATTCTTCCAATATTTTAATGTTTGTCATTCTCTATTACATAATATAAAGGAAGAGGTAAAATTTCTACTAAATTTTTTTTTTAGAAATCAACACTACTACCGGGTATTAAAATAAAATAGTTTAACTATCAAATATCTATATATTTCTTTATACATATATATACATTTATAATTCATATACAAACAAATCATTTAGCAAACTGCTGTCAAATTTTATAAATGTCAGGTATAATATTGACTTATCCGTCTACAACAGATATATAGTAGATAAATATATAGGGTTAATGCCAGGGTCATACCTAAAGTGTCATGATGTCAACTTCTTTATTTTATTTTTTTTCATGGAATAAATTTTCATATTTAAGCATTGCAATTTAAAAAAATATATATATCGCCACAACAACATATTTGTTACATTTATTAAATATATACATGTACCACCTACCTGTATTCTGTAATATAACATTCTCCTTAACCAACATACACAAAAAAAAAACAATAAATATATTGTGCATTACAATTCACCTTTCCTTGCATCAAAGCCCACTTACCGTTCAGAAAGACATAAGTCACATGACACACAAGGTCACATGATATCCTTACATCATTCTATAAATAACCTTCATTTCCTAATCCTCGTTTTAAGACCATTTTTAATTTTTCCCCAATAATTTATAACCTTTGATTTGTTTAATATTTCCTTTTATACCTGAAGGTTGACTAAATACTGTTAATATAGTTCAACGGTCAACATTTTAAAACGTTCCATGATATATGAACAAATATTTGAATAACCAAGCCCAGTTAAAAACCAGTGTTATATTCCTTTCTTCTATATATTATACACAACAAAAAACAATTGGCAAACCACCATGAAACCCTCTGATCAAAGTCACTCCATTTTTACAAAATACTTGACCTATAATTAAATCTTATACATGTTCTCAATCAAGTGCAATGGTATCAAGAAATCCTCAAAACTATAGAAATATGATCTTCTATGTTCACTCCTGACATGTCATAACTTGATTCTAACTTTGTGTTCACATTATAACCATTATAACCATTATAACGGGTACTATCACCCGGTTTAGTAAAATTTCCACACCCACACATATGTCAGCTATTTTTTGTGCTTACTCATTTACTTACATAATGCATATATTTATAACATAATCCTGAATTCATTTTAATAATTTTATTTTTTTAAATAAGAAATTGGGTGTGAAAATTCCTGCAACTAAAATTTTCTGCCTTTTAAATATGAATAAATCCTATTTTTGTAAAGTTACAAAGAGAAACTACAAAATGAAAAAAAAAATCATTATAATACTCTGCATTTAAATATATCTCTTTCTACATTAGCTTACTACATGTATATAACAAACAGTTATAATAATAAAAGACTCACAATTTATTCCTCCTGAATTATTTCAATTTCATTCCCCCCCCCAACAAAACAAAATCTTCATCAATTGAGAAAAAGCAATAAAGTTTTAAATCTGTGAGGAAGAATAAATTCATGTGACATAAATAATAAAATAATAAGGTATTACATAAAAACAAACATTAAAAAATTAGAATCATTTATAATCATGGCTTTACCTAAATAACATTTCTTACTAAAAAATTAAGTGTCATCACCAGTTATTCAAGGATTTATTTAATAATTATTAGAGTTTTATTTTGTATTACTCCTGTTCTTTTCCCCAAAAATAAAACAATTAAGTTTATAAAAACATTTACTGGAAGTCTTTAAATGTTTAAAAACTGTATTACTTGAAATATCTTCCTGATAAAATAATTTTGATTAATTTAGACTAAGCCATGATTATAAATGTGGTTTTTTTTCATAACAAGTTTTCTTAATTATGAAGAAAGACCGCTTTAGAAAACAAAGAGTTAACAAAAATAATAAAACAATAAATTAGCATATTAATAATTAGGTATGTTAATATTAGCAGTTAGTTTTCTTCATGCATCAAGACGTCCTAGTCAGAGCTTGGTTCAAAGGTCACAGGATGAAGAGATTTGGAGGTGAAAAGCCCTGGCCAATCACATACCAGATTATGCATTTACAAGAATAAAGAAAATGTATAATGCACATCTGGTAGTAACTGTGAAAAGGCATGTTACCATAGAAACTGTTCTAATTTGGCCTAAAATATCAAACATCTGCATAAATTTTAGAAGCAGGAGTATAATTTAACATTTTTGTGCAAATGTGCATTCTACTGTGAAAATTGTCCCACCTCCAAAATTTGTGAGTTTTTTTCAAATTTTTTTTTGTTCCTCTCCAATATTTAATATGATAGAGTTATATGTTAGTATTAATTAAATGATTGTGAAGTGGATCAGCATCAGTGCAAAATTAATTAAGTTCACCAAAACCAAAATATATGCTAACACACATGCAGTCACTCATATATTCTCATATCTAACTTATAGGAACAAGTGCATTCAGGTCTGTTGCCAAAAGCAAACTGGTGTGGATAAAAATGTGGAAAAAGCATGACATTTTTCATGCTTTATTTTATAATATACAGTGCATTATAATTACACAATAAAAACATATTTGAGTGAAGAATTTGATGCATTATTTTGTACATGCTATGCACAAACAGTCTTCTTTAGTATTCCTAAGTATTGAGAATGGACCATTCTATTTTTGCCAATCGAGCTGAATTCATTAAAAAAAATGTTATTTGGGATCAGAAAATTGTGCATTCTCCTTATTTTCTCATAGTTTCTGTAGCTTTCTATAAGTTGTAAACTGAACACCAAATCAAGTGTTATTTTTCTGTCATTGAGAATTAGTGAGGCAAAATTTTGCTGAAATATTACTCTTCATAATAACAAAAGGTATATAATTACAACTTGTTTCTGGTTATTTAAACTGAACCTTTTTGTTCTTTAATTTTTTTTTACATACAATGCCCTTTTACCTACATTGTAAAGACATATATCTATATGTGATTTTCCTGTATTTGGTGTTTTGAAAAAAGTGTATAATGTCCAGGGGTCGATTACACAAAAAGTCGTAAGTCTAAGATTAATCGTAAGTGTTATCGTAAGTGTGATTTCCAAGCTTTTGATTGGTTGAAATTCACACTTACGACTGATCTTAGACTTACGACTTTTTGTGAAATCAACCACAGACCATTAGGTATATACAAATACTTCATGATTAATCTGGAATTGTTATTTTAATCCTTAAAATTAGGGGGGGTGAAGTTAAAAATACATTGTATCTCCAAAAACAATATACAAATAAATTATCAAATAGATTAGGGAGGGGGGGCAAGTTAAAAGTGTCTCACTATAAACAAAAAGATTAGGGAGGGGTGAAGTTACAAATCTAAATCTAAAACACTCTATAAATATATAACTGCAATAAATTAAGAAGTAAACTATAATTATATAAAGAAACAAACTATATATAATTTTTTTTAGCAACATTGATTCTTAGGTTTGAACATATTTTATATTTTTTTCTAACAAAGCAAACACTAAGAAACAATGATTATTTGAATTCTACACACTAAGATGACATGGTAATTAAGATTCTATATATGACAGATTATAATATGCTATAATTACAATATAATATATCACATAGCTTTACATATACTATATACAAGTATACTATAGAGAAAGTCTTAATGCAGAGTATTATACTAAATAGCTTGTCAATTTTTATATCTAATTTTTTGTCATTGGCACTATATTTGTATATTGTAAATATTGCTTTTATCTTGAATACTTGTTTAATTCATAGTATTTTTTTTTATATTTCACAAAGGTTATTTGAATTGCTATACGTTTACTGTATCTCACACCCGTTAAATGACTGAAAAAAAGTTTGTAACATATAATATGTGATAGTCACACATTTAATAAACATTGAAATTATAAAATCATGAAAACTTGATAATTTAGCATGTATTTGAATTAAAATAAATATAAGCCTAAGAACTTGTTTTGTCAAAGTAAATCTTCAATAAAAGAGACATTATACTGTGAAAGACAAAAACGAGAAAACAAAAAAATGTTTGTAAGAACACTGTTAAATATCTTCTTTAAAACATTCAATTATTTCAATAATTCAATATTAGATATATTATATCTTTAATTGAACCCCCCTCCCCCCAATATTTACTGGAAATTTTTTTAAATACTCACCTGATTAAAACATTTGATTATTTTTACATAAGAAATTTGAAAATGAGCTCTCCGAAATAGCTGGAAAAATTATAAAATATATAAAATACTTACCTGCTTAAAACATTCAATAATTCTATTTTAAAGATTTCATACCTTTAAATGAACCCTCCCAAAATTCACTGCAAAATCTATAAAATGTAAAGAGTAACTTCCCTTTATACTATAATCTTATTCACTACGGAAAACAAATATCAGACATGATTTATTTCCTTCCTTCATCACAAACAAACGGAAAGGAAATTGGTGGTTAATACATCTCATCTGTTCAATACCGGAAATCAGCTTCCTACTACAACCTAGGGTTCATAATTAGAAAGTCTTTAATTGCGTTATTAATTAACAAATCCATATTGAGAAACACTTATCAAATAACTAATAGTGTTGTTTTGTTATCAAATAGGCAGCGATGAATGTTTATATGATAATATAATGATTTAATTCATTAATCAGTATACAGTAATCCTCTCCTTATAAGGTCATTCCTTCTAGAATGACAAAGTAGCCTTTTAAGAGGAGCGGCCTCTCTTGAGGAAGACAATTTAGTAGTTTATTAAAGACATCACAATGCATCTGAAATATGGCCTGATAAGAGGTGTGGTCTTTGATGTGAGGGGCCTTATACCAGGGGAAACTACTGTAATATATGTATAAATGTGTTGTAATGTTACACTTTCAGGGGTATGTTCTTTAATATAACATATCGTAATATTACAAGGTCATGGACAAATAATTTCCACGTCATCTATATTTCAGTTAAAACTCACAAAATGAAATTTGCAGTTTAATTTTCATGTGCTATGAACTATTATCTCCCTTGGTAAATATAGGACTTGTATAGAATCATTCTAATTTCCCAATGATCTGTTATAAAGAATATATGTATTAGCAGCTTTACATAATAACTTTTATATTGACATACCTTTTACAGTAAAAAAAACCTACCTTTTTAACATGTTCCTACATTAAACTAATTATTTAGGGAAGTAGAAAACCTGACAGGTAATCAAGCAGAAATTCAAACAAAAATTAATTTGTCAATCTTCCAAGACCTGATTTAAAAAAATTCTTCAGTTCAATAAGCAAGACCAGACAGGATTTTTTCCCAGGGAAATTTCTAGTAGTCATATAACTGTATAATTGATTAAACAATTAATATTTTGTCATTTGTCATGTTTAAATTCTTCTTGAAAGAATTGTTGTAAAGATTTTTGAATGTCTCATTTGTAAAGTTTATTGTACATGACAATTCAAGTTTAAACACTCCTAATGTTTTAACATACATACTCAAGAGATTTAAACAGAAAATATATTGTATACAGTTTTTCTACTTGATAAATATTGTAGCATAGCTACTCCTAGCTGTGGAACCATAGCTCCATATGGTCCTTTTTTACCATCAGGTCAAAAAATACAACAAAATTATAAAGAAAATCAAGAGCTATAGTTCTTCAGCTAAGCCCTTCCTCAAGGGAGTCAACATTGGCAATTATCCCTAATAAATTAACTGAGATTTAGACATGATTATTTAATATCTGTGACACACTCTCTGGTTCTTTCTCCAAACTTATCTTTGGTTGTCATAGTCAAACAGTGAAGGAATTATACATCATTTTACACCCATAGAGTACATATAGGTCATCTTTAGTTCTTAACATAACCAACATCAACATGTACATTTCTATAACTTTCCCTGAAAGATAACCATATAAAACAGAGATAATTGTAAGCTTCAGTTTATAATGTACCTAAGCTTCAGTTTATAATGTACCTAAG
>MJUT01000681.1:56949-81464 GCA_002080005.1 Gigantidas platifrons
TTCTGTATTTTTTTTTTACTGTACTAGGGTTATTTAAATAAAAAACAAATTTCATGACAGGTAGCTATTTATATCCTGTTTGTGTTTATAAATTATTGCTGGCTGTACATGTGATGTGTCACAACAAAGGTCACTGAATGTATTAATATGTTATGAAAAAAAAGATTAAACAATGATGGTCAACATTTCCACCAATATCAACAAAACAAACAATCACCTCTGACCTCAAATCACTGGACATAAAAATAAAAACAATGACATATGATGTGTTCAGTGATTTTGATTGGTTATTAATAAACCTGGTCACCATGATATGGTATATCAGAACAAATGCTGAAAATGTTACATAGGTAACAATTAATAGTAATAATCATATGTTAATTAGAATATCCATGTTTATATTTAGGATCCAAATATTTTCTTTGCTTTAAACTGATATTATAGGAATCGGTGACATTTCTTCCTATAGAATGTATGTATTCTTTATAAAGTATGGGTATTTCACACACTTTTATATCTTCTAATGCTACAAAATCATTGACATTTTTTAAGTAAATTTACATAGTCTTCTCTGATTTACAATTTAAACTCTACAATACAGACATCAATCCAATACAAGAATCCACTCCGTAACCGTGACAACCTTGTGATCACGTATATATAATAAGATCTGCTTATTTAAAGGAAACAAATATATATATTGTGAAAACTGCCCACATTCAACCCAATAAACAAACTTAGTAACTTGAATTATTTGAAGATACAACCTGTCTAATGAAGACAATAATTTTGATGCAATCACGGATTGTTTTACACAGGTTCCACAGCCCAATAGTATACTTTAATTGTAATGTACTCAAATTTTAATTCTACTGTTATATATCAATTTCCTACACTCAATGTATTCTGAGTAATTTACAAAACTAACTAATGGGAGGCAACTCAAGCGAAAACTTTATTGTTCAATACATGTGAACAAACAATATTAAATCACAAGACTTACTACAGGACTTGGCAACAAGCCAAAATATCTACCTGCATTTCGGACTTGGCAACAAGCCAAAATATCTACCTGCACCAAAATATCTACCTGCATTTCGTGGAAATATATTCAATATAAAATTAAATAAAAGTATGTCAGCCATATATAGCCATACATTAATATAAATCTGATGCAACTATATGTAATAAGTTTCTGTTTGTTAAAGGTACATTATGGTGTAATGACCCTGGGACTATTATACTGTCAGTATAATAGTCCCAGAATAACCAGAATATTAACCTTAGTTTACACTAACTTTGGTATAATTTGCATGACCAATTACAAAAAATTACTTTAATCAATGTTTTAAGTACAGTGGAACTTTGTTAGCTCTAACTTAGATGGCTCCAATACAATGGATCGCTCGAACTGTTTTTTTTTTAGTCCAGTCAAATTTGCTGTTCATTTCTTAAAATTAAAAAAATAGAAAATTAACTGCTTACTAACAAAACTGAATTATCAAGGTCATAAACTTCACAGAAAACATTCCCATTATTACACAAATGCCAATGTGTGTGTGTGTTCCAAAGTGTGTGTGTGTTACGAGGAGAACGAGTGCATGTGTTGTTCCTTTTTTTTTCTTTTTTTTTTGCATTACAGAAAACAAGCCAGTATTTCCTCTGACCATTACCACAAGCAGATCTAAAATGGAATACCAGTTCTGATTTCACAAACAATTCCCACAAAGACTTCATCACTGACCAGCTTATATCTGAGTTCTAAATCTGACTAGATGATTGTTTTGAAAAATGTAAGAGTTTTGTGCTTCTACTGCAAAATTTACCTTCCAGAACACTAAATTCATCATGAGGTCAGACTTGATAGTGCAAACATTTTGGGCATGTGCTAAAAGGTGGAGTGGAGTCGTGGAGTGGAGTGAAGTCTTGGAGACTCCAAATTGGACTGGAGTCTTGATTGAACATATGAATAGGGGTGTTTTTCATCTGAAATGAATGAAAAATAGTACAAATAATTTTCAAATACACAATATACTATTTGTATAAATTTAGATAGAAATGCACTGTTCATATGTTTAAATCTAAAGGTTATTTATTGTGTATTAAATTTTTATTCTATTACATGTATTTAGTAAATATATTGTGTATTCTAAAACGTTTTTACTGTTGTTTATTGAGATGTGACCCTTGTCTGCATGATTTTTGGCCGGCGGGAGGGCGACAGGGTGGGGAAAAGTTTGTATAATCTGACAGTTTTTAACCTACAACTTTGAAACTTTGCAGATGTTTTGTACACATTATGAAAATGTGCAAGTGCCATTTTGAAAGTGATCCGACAATTTTGTCTCATTTTATTTAGTTTCTCTCACTAAAATAATTCTATCCTAGTCATTCTTTGGTTAATTTGCTCAAAAGACATTTATATTAGTTGACTTTCCGGTCATTTTGCAGTGTGCGTGCACATGCCTGATAAATATAATACATCATTATGTATAGTTTTATTTCTACAGTGTTTTGTTTATGCAAAATTGATGTTCATATTTTGCATTTTTTCAATGTACATAATCGTCGTCAGTTTTTACAAAAGGTCAAACAAAGTATACTAAGCAATATCGCTTGATGTCGGAGACTTCAGTATTTGAGAAACAAAGAACGGGACTCTGATTGGAAGACATATTGAGATTTGGTTACTTCGTTTTTTTCACCAATTAGCGAATAATTAAATGAATGGGTCCAAAGTTCAAAATTTTACGTTAAGTAACAACATGGGATTGAGCTACTTCAGGTACAGCTGGGCACATGGTACCCACTGGAGATTGAAATACACCCCTATTCATATGTTCAATCAAGACTCCACTCCAGTTTGGAGTCCCCAAGACTCCACTCCAATTTGGAGTCTCCAAGACTCCACTCCACTCCACCTTTTAACACAACTTTGACTTATTATTTCTATACTCTTATTTTAGAGTTTTATTTTAGCAGATCTAGGTCTCCCTTTCAGCTAGGATTAATTTTTAACAGTAGTTCGTCTCAAAATTGCAAGTAACCCCCTTTCAAAATTTACGTCTGTAATTCCAGGTCTTGCCCTTTATAGCTAGTAGCATAATGGTATGTGTAATTTGTCCTGTAATTTCAGGTCTTTCCCTTTATAGCTAGCATAATGTTATGTGTAATTTGTCATCAACTAGTAAACAGCCTCACTTTCAAAAAGTCTATTTAAGGTAATAAATATTGTGTGTTGTTTGTTACAGAGATCAGGCCAGTATTCCCTCTGGCCTCCGACAAATATGAAAAACAAATGCACATGCACATATAAAATGTTTATTGAAGATAAAACACATTAAATCTGATTGGTTATAAGATGCTGTATAAAACTTTTTTACTATTTTTCTTTTGTTAAACAGTTACATTTTGCTAAAATTATAAATCAAACCATTTTCAGAAGCATCTTATAAACAAATATATATGATAGGTTTGAGGATTAGAATTGTGGCACATTTTGTTCTCTCCAGAGGAAACACTGTTCTGCTCTGTAATACATGGTTTTGTTGATTTATCTTGCACAGGAAAAAAATCTTACATTGGTCTCATACTAAATTCTCTTGTAAATGTTTTCTTACATAACGTAAGACACAAGAGAACCTAGTTAGTTATGAGATGTTTATTTTTCCTGTACAAGAACATGAAGCCGCCACCAATCTCCACAGTGATGACACACGCTGGTGCATGAAAAAATGTCCTTCAACCAACGAAAAATGTGATGACAAGAAGATAATGAGTGTGATCAATAAAGTTCCCATGATGGAAAAAAATATATCCTTTAACCATGTGACAACTGATTGAAATTACCATGACAACAAAAACCAGAGGTCTCAGGAGTCTAAAAATCACTCACCTAGGATACAGATATACATTTTTTTGTACTTCAATAATATTATTTTATTTGCTACTTGGGAAGACAATTATCTTGTATTTAAAGAGTGAATATTTAGCATTACCAGATGAAATTGGTGGGTGGTGTCAATGAACTTTTGTTTCTTATTTAGGAGAAATTTTAAGACTCTAGTAGGAGCTGAAGGAAGTTAGGATATAATACATTTTAACAGAACAGAGACATCAAATTGGATTGATGTACTATGATACAGTTCTATACTTAATAACGTCTTGACAAAACATCACTAAAAGATAACAGTGTTCTAGGAAGATCAAAATATGCATACTTTTCCATATTTTGCGTTTATTTGGGGTTTTGGGTTTTTCAGTGTTTTTTATTTTTTTTTGGTGTAGAAGTTGCATTGTCATATTGATTTTTTGACGTTGCTATCAGTATGGTAATCGATTTGGCTTCTATGCTAAAGCACAATTTGTGTAATTAGAAAATTATTTAACATACATTTTTTTAACCTTGCTCAAATCTAGGTGAATGTTGATAGGTAACTCTATATCCCATTTTAAGTATTTTTTTGAAGGGGGAATTGTATTGTCTGATTTGCATATTTGGCCAAACTCAGAAAAATATAAATTCTTCAGTGCATCCTGTAACATACTTTTTTAACAGCTAGTTATTATGTATGTACTGTCAAACTTTGAACTTATTTGGTCATAAAATATGTTATAGTAGGTCTTTACATATGTTTTACTTCAATAATCTATTAAAGATAATGGCAGCCATGTTGGGTGTTGTGGCTCCTGTACCATTTAAATTTATGACCAAGTGGTAGAAAAGTGTGGCTAGATGAGTAAAATGTCTTTCTGTATGTTTTGACCCTATGTTTATATTTCTTGCATTAGCATTATTGTTGGTTGGTTGGAAGATTATTAGACATAATATTTTAATATACCAGGTATATATTTTTTAATTACTTAACGACAAGTGATGACGGACAACAAGTGATGGCAGTATATCATCTGGCCATTTTTAAAATATGATATGAAATGTGTGGTAGTCAAAAACAGGTATTCCATGATGATCATGTGCTGATGTCTAAAAAAGTATTGACAATGATATGAATAAAGCAGTGATAGTGCAGATAAAATTGAGTAGAACACATGATATGAAATCTATGAATGGATAAAATTGAGTGGAACACATGATCTGAAATCTATGATCAGATAAAATTGAGTAGAACACATGATATGAAATCTATGAATGGATAAAATTGAGTGGAACACATGATATGAAATCTATGATCAGATAAAATTGAGTGGAACACATGATATGAAATCTATGAACAGATAAAATTGAGTGGAACACATGATATGAAATCTATGATCAGATAAAATTGAGTGGAACACATGATATGAAATCTATGAGCTGATAAAATTGAGTGGAACACATATGAAATCTATGATCAGTTAAAATTGAGTGGAACACATGATATGAAATCTATGAACAGATAAAACTGAGTGGAACACATGATATGAAATCTACGATCAAATATAAGGTTTTAAGGTGAAAGTTGTGATGATACAAATGACAGCTGAATCATGATACTTTAGTAACAGAATGATGTAAAATGAAAGACAAAAGATGTGTTCCTACACATAGATAGTCTATAAATGTAGCTCCATTTTAATCCATACTTATTCTCCACAGTCTTTGACAGCTTCCTACATCTCTGGACATCTTGTTTTTGACGATTCTCTTCTCTAGAAAAAGATACCACCAGCTGTGTTCACTTTATATGTCAATGTGAACACCCAATGGTACCTTTCCCTCGACAAGACTTTGGATTCTCAGAAAACTGTTTCTATGGCAACTGGATTCTTCTATGAAAATTAACCCATCTCTACATAAAAAGACACAAGTTCTGGCTATGGTTAGAGGAACAAAGACAACATGGAAAGTTATTTTAAGACAAATGATAAGACAACCATGGTAAATAAAAGACATTTCCTCCTCTTAGAAACACTCTTATTATGATATAGCCAACAAGTCAGGTATTATTACCCTAGTGTATACCCAGCAGAGTTCAGTAAGAAGATACAAGAAACATTCTCAAAATCATCAAAATTGTTCAACCTTACAGCAATATCAGCCTCAATAAAAAAAATCCTTAGTAGTAAATCTTATCAGAAATTAAAACCTAATCTCCAGCTGTTCATGTCAAAAATCTTATCATAAAAGCTTTTAAAATATCATCATATATATAAATATCTGAATACGGAATTCCCCTGTTGTAAAATATATCTGGTAGTAAGTATGTCATATCATATGTCAGAAGTAGATAAACTGTGTACATATGTAATTACATCAACATCAGACTTCAATAGTCAAATACTGGGAGACGAAAAAAATCTATTTTGATATTCAAATATCAATATCAAATATTGAAACTGAACATTAAGTACATTTGATTATTCAAATCTTAATTTTATTTCTTTTTTCCAAAAAAAAATTTCAATCCTAACATGTTGAAAGAAATCAATAAAAAAATCAATAAAAATAAGTCAATTATAGCCAATAAGAAGATTAATACATCACCTTTATGGAACCCAACAAGTTCCAACACATAAGTAATCTGTATTAGCTACAAACATCAGTTGTCATCAATATTACTATGGCCAATATTTACATTTAAACATTTTTATAATCTTTCCAAATTTGCAATGCATTCTCCTAAATACATCTGCTTTTAAGTTCCAAGAAAAAAATATCATTCAAAATTGAAATAAACTAAGGAACACAATAAAACTGCTTACCCAGTAAGTCTATACATGACCTTTGGAGGTCACATGATTATGACATCACAAAAGTGTATGTACTATCTACAGGTATTTAAGAGGTTCCAATAGGGGGTAATTATGTCAACCAGGATATACAATGATTTGAACTAGATTTAAGATCCTTCCTTCAAAAGTTTATTAATTTCTAATTTTAAAAACTTATCTTAAAGCTATAAAGTATGCATGTTTAATTAAACAGAGGATAAAAATAGGTCGATTTTTTCACCCAAGTGCACCAGTTTATCACTACAGGTCCTCTGGCATATTGTCAAAGGAAAATATATTGTGCTATCTTTTTATGTGAGGCAGACAAGACTACAATTAAATTCATCTACTGACTGAGTCAGACAATAATAGAATGACACCCCGAATAGTAAAAACATATTGTCATCAACCACCGACACAAAATTTAATCAATTTTTTTTTCTTCAAATTATTCATTTAATTTTCAATTTTGAAACACAATTTTCAAAGGATAATTGTTTTTTTACTTACTCGTTTACAAGTTTCAACCTTTTTTCCACGATCGTTTAACAGCTGTGGCAAGTCTCGTCATGCATTTAAATAAATTGATCCCCAATATAAATACCTACATCTACAAGGATTTTTAAACTATAAAGTTTATTGTCCTTTCAACAGAAACTATCAATGTTAACTACATTAGATATATGATCACAATTTATATAGTTTTGTTACCTACGTTAGTTAAGTATATACATTCAAAACAGAAGATTGAAACAAATCTTCTTCCTTTAAATAGTATAATTATCTTCTGTATGTGAAAATAAAACACAAATCTGCACCATTCCATTTAATGAATTAAAAAACAACAACAAAAATTCTGAATCATCTAAAAGTCAACGTACTTAACAAGTCTAGTTCTAACATGTTTATACACATCTTAAAACAAAATTATCTACACATGTTTTTTACAATCACATGTGATATAAAATACAGAAATACTTCTAACTTTACTTTCGTGAAGATTTCTCGTAGTTTAAAATAAAAGATAAAGAAAGAACTACTGGGACTTGTAGTTTTTACTTATAGTAACAGCAGTTTGCCAAAAGAAATTCTTTACAAAATTCAAAATGGTTACCCAACTTACAATCTTGTATCAGGTCCAGATTCGTCGCCCTCTATTCTGTAAACTTTGCCGTACATGACATATTCAAAGCTGTCTGCTCTGGATGGACCTGAATCTGTAGGATTGTATTCTCCATCGTCAGGAGCACCATCTTCTCTTAGTGTTGTAGCAAGAACCATTCTGAACTTATCACCTGTTTGACAAAATATTTTATTAGGGGATGTTATTCTATACATGTATTAAGACAGATATATATTTTTAATCAGCCATATTCAGCCAGTGGTTAAAAAGCAAATGCTTCTTAGTTTCTAAATGTATTTAACTGTCTCATACCATCAACTGTATTGGGAAAAGATCTTCAAATAAATGTCACCCACTTTATGAAGCTAGCTCCCAGATACATGCCAACAAACGATTTCACAAATGCATGCCACCAGTATAAAGTCTCAACAAAAATGAAACATGTCAAAATGTATCTATACCCTTAGACTACCAGTCGTAAAAATATGGTAGGGTTTGAAGAAAGAAAATTAGTCAGGCCAAACTTGAGAAAGCATTCAACATGTTCACGACAGAAATTGTCCATCACAACTCTGGAACGTTAATAGTGAATATGTTCTAAAAGTAGACAGCACTTTAGACAACCATTTTAAATAATCTACTTTTATTCTATTGAAGTTCGAACAATATTGGGCAAAACAAAATGGAGGTTGGTGGGTGACATGTTTACAACAGACTTATTTTCACAGGATAAAGTTCCATAACTCTAGAGATCAACAAAAGTGAAAAACCTCAAAAAGTAGACAGACCTCAGACCTTTCATAATCTTGTAAAGTTTGAAGAAAATAAGTCAAGACAAATTAAAATTAACATGTGTCATGTTTATGCTGGCAGGAGGAATGGACAAGCCATGGAATACCACAATTGTCCCATCTAAGGACAGGGGAATAAAAATTGGTACAATAATATGATCCCAAAAAAATCAAATTCCTTTTGTATTAATAGAAATCCCAAATATACAAGTATGAAAGGTATTTGAGTAGATTGTTAGATAAGTTTTATCTATAATTATATATTGACATGTCAGTACCTGATCTGCTTAATAAACATTTAGTAATCTACAGTGTGTAGGTGGCTTTACAATCCTAGATTTTACGAAGAGTTTACTTCATACAGAGATGAAAGTGATCACTGGTGGAAAAAAAAGGAAACCCCCCTGTACTCTGACCCTTTACCATCAGTTTATAGCTCCTTGGACATAGTTTAAAACATCTGCTTACTCAACATTTAGTAATTTACAATGTGTAGGAGGGATTACAATCATAGATTTGACTTGAGTTAGACTTCATACAGAGAAGAAAGTGATCACTGGTGACAGAGGAGATCCCTTTGTACTCTGTCCCTTTACCTTCAGTTTCTAGCTGTTTGGACAAAGACTGACACATTTTATTTCCTAATATTTTGTTCATAATAGAGGAAATCAGCTGATCAGAGGAAATCTTTCATCTCTGTTTATAAAACATTAGAAGCACAATTAAGGAGGGGAGTCAGTTGACGATAAAAGGGTCTATTAAATTGGGACTTCTAGAGGATGATGGATGTCCTAAAGGGTGTATCGATATGGGACTTGTTGTCTGCTACTTCTGTTTATTGCATGTGTAGTTGACTTACTTTTAAATGATGTATGTTGTTTGTTTTATGTGCAGGTTACTTATTTTTAAATGAGGCATATTGCTTATTGCATGTGCAGGTTATATAATTACTGACTTTTAAATTAGGCATATTGCTTATTGCATGTGCAGGTTATATAATTACTGACTTTTAAATGAGGCATGCTGCTTATTGCATGTGCAGGTTACTGACTTTTAAATGATGTATGTTGTTTGTTTTATGTGCAGGTAACTGATTTTTAATTGAGGCATGTTGTTTATTGTGTGAGCAGTTGACTGATTTTTAAATGATGTACATTGTATATCTTACTGTTTATGCAGGTTACTGACTTTTAAATGATGTTTGTTGTTTATAGTATGTTAATTATGTAATAAACCTTAGTAGTATATAGTAGATTGTGCAATACTCTGTACTTAATTAATATTAATACATGTGTAAGAAGTAATGTTCTGTATGTCAAGGTGACAAGTTGGTTGGTATGTACTTTTATTGTTTTTGTATCCCAGTTATCTCTTTACTTGAAAATTTCAGATTTTTACTTGCAATGTTCACCAATTCACATGAGATTTAATGTATTATAAACCAAAGAAAATATTTTATTTTCTATACAAGAAAGTGAGAGGTCAAGAGGTCATATACATGTATGTGTGTTACATGTATCAATTTTGCCCCCGTTTCTACAATTTCTATATTAAATCATTTTGGAGCAGTTCTGACAGTGTAGCAATTTTATTTCATTTAATGGTAATACAAAATTCTCAAATCTGTGTACTGTAGGTGTAATCAACTCAATCTAAAATATACATGTACCGGTACATGTATCAACATGTCCATGTGTATTCACTTTATTGCAATGTAATTACAAAAATGCAATACACTAACTGATCAAACTTTAAAATTATATTTATTTGGCCTATCACTATCAGTTTTTCCATAACACAATTAAAACCAATAAAAAGCAATTTAACCACAGTGTTCCATTTAATTTACAAGTTTTTACAAGTTATCAATCAATACATATTCCCAGGTAAGCATGTTTAGAATTGTCTAGGTCATCTCTATTGACTGAATGAGGTCTGTCATAAGTTCTACTGTAGGGTACATTGACACGGTAACTGGGTTTTTTCCTTCTGCAGGAAAATGACCTACATGTATATCTTTTAATCAATGTCCATAGATTATCACTTATTATCTACATGGACATCATCTAAAATAGTTTGTTTCAAATTTTCCAATTATGATTTTAACTTGTAGAAATTGGGAACAGGTTTCAGACATATTAAAACATACATACATCTTGGTCTATGCAGAAAAAATATCACAATGTATCAGATATTGAGAAATTTACATAAAGAAATGACAATTTTTTTGTGTTTTCTTTCACAAATTTTTAAAGCAAATTCTCAATGGGGAACAAGACCAATTAAAATTATTGTTTATATTATCATTAATGTCATTCTATTAAAATGGGGGAGGGATGTAATGAGATAGATGTGAACACTAGTGTACATTACTATTATCATTACAATTAACATCATGATCAGTTGGTGTCCTTATTTCTATTCTAACTTACAAACATGAAATATTGGTAAAATTTATTGAATGGACCATGCTTCCTTTCAAATATTCTTGATTGGTAATATATATGGCAATGAAAGCTGAAAATCTGGACTTTTCTGTGAGAAGAGACAAGTTCATTAAGTCAGAATTATTTTTGCAATATTGGTAGAAGTCATGTAAATAAAATAAACTAGTCACAGTACAGAATGTAGTGTACCCTGAACTACATGTACTACAAACATTATATCAACAGATTAAATGTCAGATTTTAATTTGTAAAATGAACTTTGATCAAAATTTTATTCAAGCATTATTAGGTTTGAAGTAAACAAAATTAGGGTCGATAAAAAAAAATTGATAACATATCAAATAGTCTTCTGTAGGTGAAAACACATGCTGAAAAATCTTACATAATTAGCAAGCAGGAACGTTTTATCTAGCCAAAATGTTTAATATATAGAAGTGGTATATTATATTTTACACTGACTGTCTAAAATGTTTTATTGTTGATTGAACCAGTAGTTTATTGTCTTACTTACCAAGGTCAATAGGATAAATCTGTGTATTGATATCTAATATCAAGTCCATCTTGAACGATTCAGACTCACAGAATAATCTTGACACTGAAATTAACAGAATAAAAGATAAAATTTAGAAGATATGATGTGGCTACAAGTAATATAAAAAAATTATCCAACTGGTATAATAACTATATACACTATAGTTATCCCGAGTTGTTTTCATAACATCATATAATGATATGCATCGTCCAGTCACCTACAGGATTGGTGTATATACATAATATGACCATCTCAACATCAATGTAAAATTTTGTTCCTATCAAATGCATTAATTATTTAACTGACTATATTTTTCTGCAAATCCAATCAGAGTTTTGTCAATATCATCCATTTTTATCTGAAAATTCATTGCAGTACTGTTCTGACTCAATGACTGAATCCATTTCAGATTCTTATAACATTCTTGAGAAAAAACAAGGATAATTATTTTGTGGACATATCTATCATTTCTATAATGCTTTTGGCAATAAAAATAATTACAGGTTTATCTCCCCTTTTTAAGTAGTGTAGCCTGAGAACTTAGTCAAGAAATCTTTTTTTCTAAGGGAGAAAAACAAACATTAAATTTTTTCAAATTATTTTGCCGATTGCATTATTTTATATGCAAGCGTCAGCGAGCTCTTTATGGTATAAAATGTGTACTTAGGATTTTTTGACAAACATGGCTTTTCGTAACGAATGACAGTTCGATTGATTGAGACTAGATTTGGCCCTAAAAACAAGTCGTCCCCGAAATATCTCGGCCCAAAAAATCTCGACACTTTTTGATGCACTGGATAAGCGTGAAATTGCCATATAATTTTCAGATTCATGAGTATTCATGGCCGTGCCGGTTTCATATTATAAATTTAGGCCATTCGAAGTAAAAAAAATCATATAGTAACCAGCTATCAACAGAAGCTTTTTCTGATAGTCAGTCACAGAAAACTAAGAACATTAAAATTCAAAGAGGACAAAATTTATCATCATTTTATCTACATTTTTGTACCTAGAAAAGTTGTTGTTCTAAACGATAAAATTTTATCTCCTGAACTTCTGGTATATTATATAATGTTTATCACTGCTAGAAATTTTTAAGAAATCTGAATCCAAGCTATTTTTGGAAAATGCAAAAAAAAAATTGAAAATCCAAGGTATGATCGGTCTTATGTACATGTATCATTAATTAGAAACAACTTGATTTTATTTATGAAAAATACAAATCAATTCATTTTATTTAAAAAATAAAATAAATTAATAAAAAAAGTTCAAGTACATGTACATTTGTACATTGAAAAGAAAATAAAATGTTAAAATGAGGGTTAGGCTAATTTTATTATATAAAAGGTGACTGAACTTGTCAACCTACAGGTAATTTAAAGGTAGGTAATGTGTATTTCCTTTCCTAGGCAACCAGTGCATGATCCAACATGTGGCTACCATCATAAAAAATACTGAGGATGGAAATGCAAAATAAATGACTGCAATTATAAACAAAGCATTGCATTAAATACACAGATTACTGATTTGATTAATACAACTATAAGAACATCTATATATTAACCAAGAGGGGTGGTTCATGTCATGTCACAGCCTGCTAATTATCTGTGAAATCAACGACAGATAATTGTAATCTCTACTCTTTAATCAGTATTAATTATCATTTTTATACATACATGAAAAGTAGTTGCCGCAGAATTATCTTGAATGCATTTCAATACTATCAGATTGAACAAACAAATATTATATTGATATTCTTACTTGAAATCTTGTGTCATGGTTGCTTCTCCAATGCCAAAATTCTAAATGATCTGCATTCCACATCAAAGATGAAATAGGCATCAATAGATTTACCATCTCAGTTGCTATCAAATTAATTGTAGGTGATCACAATATTCTGTAGTAACAGTACCACACTCCTCTCTTGATTGTGCCAGAATGAAGTACTAACAGTCGGCAGGGGGTTTTGTACTTCTTTTAATGTGTCAAGCCAATCACATTAGAAATGACAGACATGAACAAACATGTTTACAAAAGACCGGGTATATGTCCCATTTTCCCGCACCCCTATGCATTTAGAAATTTGTCAAAGAAACAATATGGAGACAAGGGTAAAAGAAGGAATTTTCTCTTAACGGTTCATCTTGGCTGATGTCCAAACATCATCAGAATCAAAAGGAATGTCACGTTTCACCCGGCAGTCGCCATCTTGGATTGTCATTTGCCGGCAAATGGGATTGAACACGTTTCGGTAGAAATCAATTCTGGTGGGGATCCCAAAAATTAAATGAAATACATGATGCATGTAAACCTTACCTCTGTCAAACTTCTTTCCATCCGGATCTATATCCTTTACATCGAAAATGTCTTCAAATAAAACGCCAGCCATTGTTCACAAACAGAAATACGAATCACCGTCTATTCAGCGAATTGTCTTTAAAATACGTCTCTTTTTTAAATCAAATATATTCTTTTGAATATATGAGTTCCATATAAATCAGAAAAAACTGTTTTAAAGTCTATAATTATAGCTAAATTATCACAAATTTATATTTTATTGTAAATCATGCTAATTGCCACCGGAAGTTGCAATGAAGTAATAGTTTTTCTACTTTCATTATTAAAGAGTTCACATTACACGACACGCCCACTTCGAGGCTGGAAATGGGGAGTTGGTAAAAGAAAGCAATATTTTCTGTTCACAGATTTACGGCTTCTAATTGGTTTATTCCCACTTGGTCTACTCCCATTTGGTCTACTCCAATTTGGTCTATTCCCACTTGGTATACTCTATAAAAATGATAGTGTTGCATTTGGTCTACCTATGATGAATTTGTATATACAAAACCAACATATAAAAAACAATTTCACTCTATTATGGGAAAAGTTTAAGAGAAAGTTTAAAAGTTTCAGTTTAAAATGTTTATGATATGTATCTATACACATTCAAACAAAACTGCAATGTCATATAAGTTAATTAAAGGGTCCTAACTATTTTTAAGACATGTCTATTTTTGAATTTTATATAAAATATTTATTTATTATACAAAACAAATCAAAGTTGTGTATGAAATACATTTGAGCTTGGTGATACAAATAATAATTATATTTAATATTGAGCTTGTAACATAAACAATGGGAATGATTACTGTATTAAAAAGTGACATATTCCTCTGTTTTCACAGTGATTTTGAAATTCGGGAGAATTGTACTCGATTTACATTTTCTCATAGAATAGAGAATGAAAACAACGAAAACATGAACAGAAAAAGAATACACAATCACAAACCTAATACACTATAATTTCAATTTAAAAGATGTAATAGACCTCTATTTCATAAAATTTCATTAAGTAGACGAAATGGGAATTATTAAACTTTCAACAGTAGACGAAATGGGAATAGACCAAATGGGAATGGTCAAATAGTAGACGAAATGGGAATAGACCAAGTGGGAGTATACCAAGTGGGAAGTTACCTTCTAATTACCCATTTGGTATCGCAAGTCAACTTGAAACTTTTCTTTCATGTTATGAAGTAGTCTACGGTATTAGGGTTTGTTATTTGCTCAAAGGTTCTTCTTCCCGACGGACGGTTCTTCTTCCCGACGGACGATTGAAATTTCATAATGAAAAGTGTAGAATGCAGAAAATGTATTATTGTTGGTTTCTATTTGCATTGTAGGCCAAACTACCGAAAAGGAGAGTGAAATACTTCAGTTGCAGTGATGTCTTTTTCTTTCTAAATATATATTTATATGCACATGTATTATTTTAACATGTTTAAGAAGATTTTGAAGATCTAGATACCAAAGAGTAATCAGTATCTGTAAATAGAAGACGACGTACAACACAATGGCCAAAAGATACCAAAGAGTAATCAGTATCTGTAAATAGAAGACGACGTACAACACAATGGCCAAAAGAAAAAAGACAAATGGACAAGCAACGATCTACAAAACACGACACATTGTATATACTCAAGTTATGGTATGTCTCCATCTTCCAAGTAAACATGCTCAAATTATCCAATACCTTCATTGAAACTAAGATTTGTATATTTTATTATTATTAATCATTATATATAATATCATATTAGCACCACGGATTCACTATGCTTGGCCCATTGTAGGGTGCAATCCAGAGTAATTCAAGTATGGCTAGCGTTGTAAGTAGAGCCACCCAAACACCACGAATAGTCGAAACCAAGTTCTGGAAATATGACTACTAGTATATTGCCATTAATTAGAAAGAAAATATATTAATGTAAAAGAATATTAGAGAGAAAAAAAACCCAGAAAAATATCAGATCACGGTAGCATGTACAGAGACGAGCGCTGCACGTTTTGTATATATGTAACGATTATAAGGACAGCTCACCAGTCTGCGTTACAAACATGGTAAACACATTAGAATGGGAAAGCCTACAAGATCGAATGAACACTAACAGACTGCTCTATAAAATACAGCACAACTTTATAGTCATAGTTAGAAACCACTATTTAATATCCAAAGACAGTAGAACAAGAGGTCAAGTTCTACCAAGAGAGCAGTGCCGTCTTAACGCATCCTGACCAGTTGCCCGGGGGACACACGAGCATAGGGTTCAAATCTATGCATGTTGTGAATTGCTGTCAATAAATAAATAAATAGTCAACTATATTAAACTATATAACTATTTGTTATTTGAAAATGTATATCAAGCAAGTGTTTTACTAAAGATAATGAACAATATTAATGCTATTTTTTTTATAACAATTGGACATTGGCATTCGCCTCTGATTTAGTATCACGACGGTCACCTCTGAAACCTCGCGTGCATGTATGTGTACGGATCATACGCGCTGCATAGCGTAAAACCGTACATGTTAACGTCACTTTAACGCACTTGACAGTTATATCAATGATATTGGTATTATTTATATGCCATTGGCTAGTAGAGATTGAATCTGAGATTCATAAGGAACACTTGTACTTGGTAAGTATGTAGTGTTTGAATTGACTTTCATACATCTCCATCTGTATGGTTTACTAATTGAGTATCATTTATATGTTGAAGTTTTTGTCTTTTTCAAGGCACATGTTATATTGTTCAAACGTTGGTGTTTTTTTACTCTTTGCTGTACAGCTATTGTTTTTTAATGTTCAAACACTGATTTTGTTGGAAATACCAATGCAATAAATACATGTTTAATTTTATCGACCATTTACATTTTAATTCTTGTGAGTGGTCGTGTACTAGTTCATTGCATTGACGGGAGGGCTATGTTGTTAAGACGGCCCTGCAAGAGAGGATATCCAATGATACGGGAGCTAATTTTCCCCAGAACCATCATGAATTGGAATCAGCTACCAACAAACAACTACCAACACGATGGAAGGATTCCGAGCTGCCCTCACGAAATAGACTATGCTGGATTATTTTTGCTGTATTAAAATACGCCAGAATGCAAAGTTTTCGTGAAACCACATACGCTGATACACTGGAACAAGAAAAAGAGCTACTATCCAACTTTACACTTAGACACAAATTAAAGTAAAGGAACAGCGCTTTATTAGCCACGTCTCCCGGGACAACCAATTACCCCCGTTTCCTTGTCTTTTATCGCTTTTTACATAATCGTAGCTTATATACTTTCTCGCATAGGTATGAAGTTACAGATTGCACTTTGAGCTATTTTTTTTAGTTACGTCGATCGTATATTGACTGTGTTTGGGGTTTTTTCAACGTTAAATAGTGAAAATAAGCTTCAGTTTGGTTTTAAGTTTTGGTATTATGAACTTAAACAATTTTTTCGAATGAAACATACAAAATGTGACAAATCTGTTTTTGTCTCTGCATCCATGACCCGTTACAATATCGCTAGTGTATGTAAATCACATTGCATAGACTCTGTGTCGTAAAGGAATTGAGCAATGCAAATTCAATTGGCAACACAACATATGCCCCGACAACACTCTCGAACGAGCATTCAAATATTTGATTTTTCTAAACTTTTTACACAACTGTTCGTCACACTAAATACAGATTAAAAGAATTACAAGCATGTATAGTCCAAGAAGAGTTTGAAGATACCAAAGGGGTAATCAGAATCCGTAAATCTAAGATACCAAAGGGGTAATCAGAATCCGTAAATCTAAGATACCAAAGGGGTAATCAGAATCCGTAAATCTAAGATACCAAAGGGGTAATCAGAATCCGTAAATCTAAGATACCAAAGGGGTAATCAGAATCCGTAAATCGAAGAAGAACAGACACCACAGTGGTCAAAAGAAAAAGTACAAAAGAACAAAGGCAACGATCTACAAAGCATACACATAAAACTAAGATCGAGTAAATGAACCCCACTAAACCCCGAGGGTCAACTCGGGTTCTCCTGAAGGGTAAGCAGTCCCTGCTCCACTAGTGGCACCCGTCGTGTTAATCTAGGTACAAACACGTCGATAAGTCAACTGTATTTCATAAAGAACGAATGGCGAATGTAGATACAAATATTCTTGTTTTAGGATTAGAAAAACCTTATTTTGCTTCTTTTTTTTTAAACCCTTCTGATTCCAGCAAATAGTTCTCTGAAACTGACATCATCAAAATGATAGAGGTTTGATTGACAATGTATTTGTATTGTTGTTTGTGGGTGTGGTTTTCAAGTACTTCTCCTCTCGTCGTATTGTTCCTTTAGCAAACTGCATATGGGAGTCCCTCCAGCAAAACGAAAAAGAGCTAGTCCGACCCTTTAGTTTCACGTTCCGCCATGGAGCTTGATATATTTCACTAAATAACTCTAAATTTAGTGACTATGTTGTTGTACATAGAAATTGACATCGAGAGTTGGTTAAGAACGAAACATTACGACAACAGAGACCATTTCAATTTTCTTATTGTGAACTTTCCATTTATTTGTTGTAATCTTCCAGCAGCACCTGCATATGGATTATATATCTCTCTGTTAATACAACACCTGCAGACAAATCTCACTAGTCAAAAACTTGTATTTCTGTTCCCGCTCTCGATCCAGAGGATTACTTGAAGAAAACCAGACCGAAGCAGATCGATGACAGCAAAGAAATTGAGAACTACCATTTTACTAAGGAGTAACAATTCAAAGTGATTTAAATATCACTTGGCAAAATCCAGCAATATTAAAGAAAAAAAAAACACTGGTTGATTGGAATCATCTAGAAGACATATTAGTGGGCACAACAAACGTAGATTGTTTGAAACATGCTCTAGCACAACGTCAATAAGTCCGCGAAAAAGAAAACCCAGATATACCAATACAGGAGAATGATTTGTATATGTTTGAGGGGAACTATTGGATATGATTTATCAAAATAATCTTCAAAATTAATATGTAACTTTTGTTCCGTTGAATAGACACGTGGTAATAGATAGTTATTTAAATCTAGATTATGCATAATTAAATAAACATTGTTGGCATATTTACATGTCTCAGCACTTATTAAAAGTCCACCACTTAAATATCGACCAGGCTCCAACATGTCAACATGTAGTAAAACATTTTTTTTATACATCAACCAGACAGAAAAAAGAAACATGTACATAGGGGTAATAACAAAATTACCGAACTCCGAACAATCTTCTAAAGGGAAAGTAAAAACTCATAAGTATATAAGCAGACAAGATCAGTCAACAACCGGAAAACTGTGAAAACCGTAATGACCCTGACTTGGTACAGGCATTTCCAAAGAAATGGTGGGTTGAATCAGATTTTAAGGCGCCAAACCTCCCGCTTTCATTATGGTTCAAAGGTTCCGGTGTAGCAGGCAGTTTGTTCCGACCCGCCAGATGGGCCGGCCGGAATACATAGACTAGGCCAGGGGCGGATCCAGGATTTCCAGTTAGGGGGTGCGCACTTAAAAAAAATCGCGCCGAGTGGAGGAAGGCGAGAAAAATTTTGGGGCATTTCGTGTGAAAATCACGATTTTACGCAAAAAAATCATATTTTTTCCAATTATGGGGGGGGGGGTCGCCGGGTGCGCCCCTGTAGGCTAAAAGGGCCGGTCGGAATGAATAGCCTAGGCTGAATGGTCCGGGTCTAGGCAATTTGTTCCGATCCAAGTTGAATGCAATAGCTAATGCAACAAAAGTATCATACTGACGTAAATTAAGGCACAAGAAGAAATAACTGTTGTAATACCATGCAACAAAAGTATCATACTGACGTAAATTAAGGCACAAGAAGAAATAACTGTTGTAATACCATGCAACATCTGACTCGGTATTTGAAAGACATATATATATTTACCAGCGGTACTATCTGAATGGCAAGCACGAAGGATCCTATGCTTTTCTATTTCTCTAACCACTCGTCTAGTTCCTCCCTTTGCACTAACGTAGTATAAAAGGTTATCCTTTGAGACATAATGTTTTGCTTGCTTCCTTAACTTCCTTTTTTCACTTTCTGTTAAATTTTCAGTATATTCTGTATTTTCAACAGTGTCGAGTTCGCACTCTCGTCCACAGGCACTTGTTTCATTAAAAAAATATAGGAAGAGGAGGGGGCATATATTTTTTTAATGAAACAAGTGCATGTGCTTTCGTCCATGTTAACGTGCAGTGAAATATTGTACAAATGAATTTAATAATGTGGAACTGATCATGAGATGACAAGTGTTCACGTTCATATATATAGTACAGGGGCGGATCCAGGATTTGGAGTTAGGGGGCGCATTTAAGATAATAGCGCCGAGCGGAGCGAGGTGCGAAAATTTTCGGGGTATTTCGTGTGAAAAATCACGATTTTACGCCAAAAAAATCATATTTTTTCCAATTTTAGGGGGCGCGCCCCTCCCCCTGGATCCGCCCTTGTAGTATTACGCATGGGACACTCGCGGCTATTTTATCAAACCGTTGAACAATTTCGATTTTAGCGAGCTTGCCAACAAACAAACAAACGAATTACGAATTAAACTAGAGAAATTTTTACTAAATAACGATTATTGTCCAGCAAAAGTCATCATGAGGTAGAATGTGTTTTAAATGTGCAGGAATTAATTAAACAAGGAGAGTAGGAAACTAATAAGGCAGTGGCTATTTTGCCGGCACTGATTATTATAGAATTATTAAAACAAAGCAAAAATGTTGTGGAAAAATTTGAAATGATAATTATAATTGTCAAATAAGAGAAATAATGATTTTTATAACAGACTTCAGTACTGTTCCATATGATGGATTTTTTTTTTACTTTCTGTTACAAAATGACTTTCAATTAAACAAAACATAAAATATATAAGAATTTTCCTTGAGAGTTAAAATGGGTGAACTCTTTTTACTAGATATACCTATATGCATATATATGTTCAGTTAACGTTTGACAATGGAAGGTGTTACACCTTATAAAAAAATGGAACTCCATGCAGAATTTGATTCATACAAGGAGTTTGAATTAGTGTTAGAGAAATATCAGAAAGAACATTTTGTTCAGTTATGGAAAAGAGATGCACGTACCATAAAGTCTATGCAAAGCCGTGCACCTAATAAGAAATTCAATGACACATTATTATATGGACAACTCAAATTTTGCTGTATTCATGGAGGCAAAGATCATAAAAGCTCATCATTAGGTAAGCATGTTAAATCTTTTCAAATCATTAAATATGTTTACGAGATCTCAATTTGTACAGATAACTTAACGGTGGTTTCTAGAACTGGCTCCTCTTGGTGCCACTTCTCCGGAGTTTCCAATTATCAATTTCTGAAGCTTGGAAAGCAATTGAGATGGTTTATGGGGAAAAGAGGAGAAATCCAATATACATATGTACAACATGCACTCTTGACACAGATACAAAAGAAGCAAGTGTGATGTGCAGTTCATGCTTAGAATGGCAGCACTTGTCATGCGCAAGACTGAAACTCTTCCCAAAAGCAAAACACTGGTTTTGCAACAAGTGTAAAAACTAAAAAGTCGCCAAAATATGCATGTATCAAATAATTTCTGATATCCATAAGCTCTTTAAAAATCAGATTTTTTTTTTTTAATTTTAAAATTTTAATTCATTAATTTAATTTTCTAAATTACCCTGTTTTGATATCTAAATATTTCTTTCTTTTTTAATAGTTATTATTGATTCTGACTAAGCATTTTATTTATATTTCTTTTGTTTTAGCTTATGTACTTTGTTCTTATTTTCCATTGTATATTTGAAATAAATGTTCTTCCATTATGATTTTTATATCTTGCACCTTATATTTTCTATAATAATCAGTGCCGGCAAAATAGCCATTTACTATTTTTTTGCTTATTTTGCCGGCGCCAGCAAAATAGCCACTGCCAAATAATAACCCACTAGAATTGAGTATAAAATAAAAATAAAAATAGCCAGGTTCTCAGGAGCCTGTATACGTATCAATCCCTGCTGTATATAGACAATGAAAAACAATCTGATATTCCCTCTTAGACTAAGATGTCATCCTGGATTTCAGATCATCGCCCAAGCTTGGTATCATTTCGACCTAATTAAAACAATATGATCCTTTATTCTGTATCAAAGATCATTGTGATAAAATTTCAAAACGATCTGTCAAGAACAGATGTTATTACACAGAAACCATCAACACACAGAGGACTGCATTGTAGTCCTAAAAAATCAAAACAAAATGCCTCATATCAATATAAACTTGTATTATGTGTAAAGGATCTTCACAGTATTTAAAATCTCTTAATGATCTGTCAACTAGAAAACAAGTGATTGTATGGAAATCATTGTCTACATGTACAGAAGATGCAATGACCACAATACAACAAAAAAAGTTTTGCCATCATAAAAATGTAACATTTCAAATAAGGGACCATTCAATGATAAACTAGATAACATTTTGGTTTAATAAGTTTCTAGTTTCTGAGATTTTGTTTATACATTTCTCCCATAAAGTTCTATCATAAAGTATGTCCTTTGATAAAGACCATTTTTGGATTTCTGATCAATGCAAAAATGTTAACTTTGTACAGGACAATGCAAGTAACTTCCCAGCCAATCACATTTACAAATTCTTCAGTGTTTTCAGGGAAGACAATACAGTAGGTCCCCTCTCATCAAAGGCATACACTCTTATCAGGTCAGATTTCAGATGCACTTAAGATAGTTAATTAGTAATACTGTCTGCCTCAAAAGAAGCCACCCTCATAAAAGGGAGATTACTGTATTAAAATAGAGGCTTACCAGAGATATAACTATTCTCAATTTACCATTCAATAATCATTAATACATCATGAATTTGGGAGCATGGTAAAACAAATTGTATACATGTATTTTGAACCAAGTTTTCTTTTTAAATGGTTTATTGGGGATATTTTGGATTTCTGATCCACATACATCATTTTTGTAAAGTTTTGTTTCAATCATGTTTGAGTGAGTGAGTGATTGTTGTTTAAATGCCAATTCAGCAATGTTTCAGCTAGAACCAGTTAATTTTCAATGAGATTATGATGAGGTCCAATTTGTACTAGACCAACACACCAAGTAGGATTTTTATAGTGGTAGCTCACTGAAACAACAGTCCGTGAGTAGACAAGTCGCTCCACTCAGACAAATTATTCTGATTGCGAGCCAACCAGTCTTTGATCTTTCTCCTTAATGGTGCGTGCTTAGTGAGAAGCAACAAATACCAATTTTACAGTCTGGTTTGACCCGACCAGGATTCAAACCCACTATCTACCGCACTCAAGGTGAGCACGCTAACCATTACGCCATCGATGCAGTTCAATCATGTTTGAGGTTTCTAAGAAAAAGCTTTAATCTATTTTCCTGAGTCCAATTTTAAATTATGTCTTGGTTTGGATGTCCATTTGATATTAGATTGGCACAAAAATATCACACCTTAATTGCAAAGAAATGCCCCAAGATTGTTCAAACCAAATATATTTCAAACCACCAAAGTTGTGGTAATGCCTTTTGGATCTTTGATTTAAGTATTTCCTGTGATGATAGCCATCTTGCAATTCTGATCAGGGCGAAATTCAGTGCATGATATGTTTACAATAGTCTATTCTTAAAAGCAACTGTTCTATACAAATGATACTCTGTAACGACAAATGTGAAAATCGTCAAAAAGTATACAGATCCCAAGACCACTATTACTGAAAACATGGTGAAGTTTGATTAAAATGGGTCACAGCATGCCATTTTCACGATGTTTACAGCAGAATATTTTTCATGTGATAATGTCCCATAACTCTGGAAAGAAAGAAAAGTGAAAACCATCTTGGAAAGTAGAAATAGCATGCGACACGTTTGCATCGTATTAAGAAAAAGATGGACAGATGGACGGTTGTACAACAGTATGGTATACCATTATAAATCCAGTGTAAAGATGGGCATAGTAAACTAGAAGAAACTTAATACAGAACATTCCCACAGGTCTCTACATTAACATTTTTTTTAACTTGTCCCTTCGGACATTACTAACTAAAACGAGTTGCAAGTCAAAATCATTTGGTCTTGTTTTATACTCGGCTATAAAAAAAACTTCCGGTAGGGGATGGGGGTGACCTCGGGCCTCAACTCTTGGCGCAATTAATTTATCTATTCACCCTGATCATAAATATATATGATTTGGGGAGGGGATCTCAACCATTAAAAAGTTCACCTCAGGTAGGGGGTGGGGTATGACCCCCGTGGCCTGAGCTATAAGGCATTTAATTTGCCTAGTCACCATGATCATAAATATATATGGTTTAGGGGTGGGCATCTCAACCATTAAAAAATTCACTTCAGGTAGGGGGAGGGGTATGACCCACTGGGGCCTGAGCTATAAGGCATTTAATTTGCCTAGTCACCCTGATCATAAATATATATGGTTTAGGGGTGGGGATCTCAACCATTAAAAAGTTCACTTCAGGTAGGGGGTGGGGTATGACCCCCCGGGGCCTGAGCTATAAGGCATTTAATTTGC
>MJUT01000681.1:112831-130604 GCA_002080005.1 Gigantidas platifrons
CCCAAATTTCAGAGCCATATAAAAGTACAGGTCTCACTGTATGATTAAAGACATGTAATACAGTTTTAATTCCTGGCATGTCAGGTGTAAACAATTGCTTAAGTTTGAAAAGAGCCTTCATGCCTTTATTAGAAATTTCCTTTCTAGCTAAATTTACACACCCAGAGGAAGAAAAAACCATTCCCAGATATGTAACATGTGTCTGAAAATGAATGGCGGCATGCCAAATGCAAGCAGGTGACTGAGCTTGAAGAAGTCACTGCCATTGATAAGAGAAAGATGTAAACATGAATATACAGAAATTTGGAATTATCTCAAACCCTCAACAAAGGGGGATACATTTTTACCGTGTTCTACTTGTGGCAGACTGACTTTTCGTGTCTGGTTAACGATGTGATAACCGCCATATTTGAAATTTGTCGATGAAGTTGAGAGTAAAGGGAAACAAATCAGATTTATCGTAAATTGAGGTTTGCAAATATATAGAGATTGTATAATCTTATTTAGCAATGAATTATCTTTACATTTAATAATATGTACGATTTTAAAAAAAACTGTTTTCAGATATTTTATGTGATAGCCCTACTACATTTGTACTGATAAATTTCAAATAGTCATCTCTAAAAACCCAATATTTGTTATTTGGAATATTTTTGCATCGTAGTGTACAATTAATATTTTTATTTAATGAGAACTGTACATATATTTATATTATTTCTAAAGTCATTACACTATACTTAATTTTGTTCAGAATAATGATTATAAAAGGAATTAATAGATGTGGTGTTTGCATCTACAAGCATGGGAGATAATCGAACGGGGCAATCATTTCAATGTCTATCGAGTATATGTTAAACTACCCTAATCTAATATATAAACTGGATTTGACTGTAAAATTTAAATTATTGATGCATTAACATAATTTTATGTTAAAACGGGTTGCATAAACATGTAGTATGTACTGTTGACAAATTTTCAGTAAGTACCATATGCTTTTAGGCTAGCCAATAAATCCTTACACTTAGACAATACACACAGGTATAAACTAACAATCATGTTCAACAAGAAGCTGTATGATATACATTGCAGGAAACGATACCTAATTTTTCAAACTTTTCTTATTAAGGGGTGCTCTCAAACCCCCTAGCGTATTAGACAAAAACTACTCTTAAAAGTAGAAAACTACTATAGGTCAAGCAGGGTAAACAGGTCTGTTATTCTCATAAAAGTGAATAAACATGTCAAATGTATTATTCATTCATAAAAAAAAAGTGTCAATATTAATAATAATGATTATGTACACCCCCAGTATAACATCGCCGAGGCTCCACAACTTTCAAAGAGGAAAAGCCATTCGAAATTACAAATGCAAAATGTGTACAAGTCTTTAAGAAGAGTACTCCTTTAAAGCTTCTAAAATTTTAAACTTCTGTCACGGTCGGTGATCAGAATTTTAGCCACACATAAATATGACAGTGCACACTCTGCAGACGATACATGTATATGTAGCTAGAGATATTCAAGTTACCAGAGTTAAATATAATCAGTATACTTCATGCAGATTAAAAGTTCTAGCTGAATGGTGGAAAATTTGCAGGGTTATGATAAAAAGATTTCTTATTTTCTTGGAAGGCACTGTTTGTAAACATTTATTGGCTTTTGACCTTCCTTTGTCAATCTACTTTCACTTTCTGAAATATATACCGGAAAAGTAGTCGCGCGTGATTTGCAGCTGCAAACAAAAATACAAAATGTAGCTATCGAAAATACCTTATATATATTATACATCGTATATCTAAACAGGAAAATTTGTTGCATTCCTTTTAACAAAATAACTAAAAGTCTGTCAGTGTTATCATATTGGTTAATATTTCAGGTTATATCCCATCTTTGTTGAATATTCTTTAACCATTTAAAATAGCCATTTTGAAAGATTGTGGGAAACATTGTGAAATCCAAATCAAGAAATGTTGTTTTTGATAACATCCTGTCTTTTGTAGAATTGTGATATGTCTCAGAATGCAGATAGACTTTTTTGTTTGGAAGATACATGCCCCCAATCATTCTTTTCCAGAAATTTCTGTCTTATTCAGCATTCGCTGCATTCAGTGGTCCAGCAAAACAGTTTTAGATCCAGCCAAATGTTTTTAAATGGGACCACAGCAGATAACCACAAAAGTTTTAGATATGAAGTTTCTGTATAGTGTCTTTGTTTAATCCAGCAGGTTTTAAAAGTCTGTACTGACCAATATCCAAAACAGTTGTTGTTTGTTTGTACTTAAAATAAGGATTAAATTATTATTTTACATTGAACATGTTTTTGAATTTTGTTTTGTAGATGCCAGTTGACCAGATTTCCTACTCAGAAAAATATTTTGATGATAAATATGAATATAGGTAAGATATGTTTGTTTTCCAGAACCCCACCTTGGTTTCAGTCATTGGGTCATATGGTAGTCCGATTTTGTTGTTGTTGGTAAAAAGAAATATATTGCATAAAGCAATTTTCTGATAGAATTTTTCAATAATGTAATTGTCTCTGTATTGAATCAGAAAAGTCTGCATCTGTGAAAGTAGACATTTACATTTTCAGTTTCAAACAATGATAACGCTAGAGAATTTCGAAAGTAACAGTTATATACCTGCCTCTATACAGTTAAATGATGCACTAGCTTTCATATAAACTATGATACTGTATAACTATATACATTCCAAGTTAAGAAAGGTGGTTGCTGAGGAAAGATATGTGACCCGATCATGTCTGATGGTATAAAAAGTATGTAAACCACAAGACTTCAAGATTATAAAGTCATCATCATTTTAAATTGTTGTATGATTTTTTTTTCAGGCATGTTATATTACCCTCAGATATTGCAAAAAGAGTTCCAAAAAATCATCTTATGACAGAATCAGAATGGAGGAATCTTGGTGTTCAACAGTCTCCAGGCTGGATCCATTACATGGTCCATTCTCCAGGTACATGATTTACAGGGATATACGTTTACTTTGTAACCATCCTCATCTCCTAGCTTTAATTTTTTAGGTGCTCAAACAAAAAGTTAGGAACGCAGATTGTTTAATAATTTGTTGAACATTTGTAAAGTTTCCAACATATCTGTTTATCACCACTAAAGTTGTGAGTTCGAACCCCATTCATGGCGAGGTCTACTCGATGCAACATTATGTGATAAAGTTTATCAGTGACTTCGACAGGTCACTGCTTTTCTCAAACTCTGGTTTCCTCCACCAATAGAACTGACCGCCTCGATATAACTGAAATATTGTTGAAAGTGGCATTAAACACCATAAATCAACCATCCAACATATCTGCTAAATAGTATATTACTTGAAGTAGTTAAGAAAATCAAAGAGTTGAAACATCTAAAATTTCTGCAGGAATTGTAACTTAGAAAAATTGTAAAAAAAAAAACCCAAAACTTAAAAATATATAAAGAAAACACTGATTTTAAATGTTAGTTTTATTTGGTTGTTAAAAAATACTAATATAAATGAACACCGAATACAGTGCTATTAAAAAGTCATACTTAACGATTGTTGCCATTGCTTGTGTAAATGTTTATGCAGAAAATAAACATGAATTCAAATGTTTTAGTGAAATCTAAAGGCTGGTTACATAGATTTTATTATTTTTACTTTTTGAAAGAAAAAAAAAGATTTATTGGGTGAGATGAAGAACACTGTTCTTTAATTATTTAGACCTAATAATGTTAAGGACAATTGTCCTAAAAGTGGTATTTCCTATCAGTCATTCCCTATTTACTTAAAGGGGCATTGTTGGCCAAATCATAAATTTTTTTTACCCATAAAAACTATCAGATATGATTGATGACTTAATAAAACGTGTTTCTGTAACTTATAAATGTTATGAAATGTACGTGCTCTGTTTTGAATTCGATCAAGAAATCTTATTAATTATCGACATTGTTTACGGACTTTGTCGAATCGTCATTAAATCAGTACAACAATGCACTTATTTCTTATTTTTTGTGAATCTGCTTTTAGTCGGTGTTAATTACGGACAAAGAACCATGCAAGTTGGCAGTTAATAAGCGTCAAAATACAAATTATTCGTTTTTTCCTGTCACTAGTAAGGTCAATTGCATATGGAAAAAGTGAGGTCAAATTATTTGCTTGCAAGCAAATAAGTAATCGATGGTAATTTTCATTCTCAAAAGGCGGAAAGTGGTTCGATAAGCTGTTTAAATGTGAAATTTTTACCTTTATTTCATCATTGTGTTGCCTGCGTTGCACAGAGGCGACATATAGGGATCACTATCCATCGGCGTCACAAAATAATTTCTGTCACATTTTTCTCAGGAACCACACAGGCCAGCTTCTTGATATTTGGCACAGAGCATCAGTATGGAGAACTGTATCGTGTAAGACAGTTTCAAATCTGCCGCATGTCCACTTCCTGCTTGATGGAACTTAGAATATTTTTGATATCGAAATAATTTCTGTCACATTTTTCTCAGGAACCACACAGGCCAGCTTCTTGATATTTGGCACAGAGCATCAGTATGGAGAACTGTATCGTGTAGGACAGTTTCGAATCTGCCGCATATCCACTTCCTGTTTGACGGAACTTAGAATGTTTTTGTCATAAAATAATTTCTGTCACATTTTTCTCAGGAACCACACAGGCCAGCTTCTTGATATTTGGCACAGAGCATCAGTATGGAGAACTGTATCGTGTAAGACAGTTTCGATTCTGCCGCATGTCCACTTCCTGCTTGACGGAACTTAGAATATTTTTGATATCGAAAAATTTGTCATCAAATAATTTCTGTCACATTTTTCTCAGGAACCAGACAGGTTAGCTTCCTGATATCTGGCACAGAGCATCAGTATGGAGAACTGTATCGTGACTTTCGTGTAAGATAGTTTCGAATCTGCCGCATGTCCACTTCCTGTTTGCCACAACTTAGAATATTTTTAGATAGAAAAATTTGTCACATTTTTCCCAGGAACCACACAGGCTAGCTTCCTGATATATGGCACAGAGCATCAGTATGGAGAACTGTATCGCATGTCCACATCCTTTTTGATGGAACTTAGCTATAGATTATTTTATTCGTATGATAATATCTCATCCTTCAAATAATTCATCATTTCAGAATAAATTGTAATTTTCATAAACTTCATCAGTATACAGTCAAAACTATATCACAAAATTTAGAATAATATCCTTTTTCATCATGATGTTACTTTCAATGATGAAGTAATCTAAAAAAAAAAAAGTTTGCAGGCGACCCATGTCTTCCCTTGAAGACTTACCACTAAGTTTTAAGGCTTTTTACTAATTTCCAAAACATATAATTTTTTAGGTCAAAATCATAGCTAATGCCCCTTTAACTAAATATTTGTCCTAAAAGTCTTCAAAGTTTAGGTCATTTTCAAAATCTTTAGCCCATTTTCCTAGAAAATGCCCCAAACTGAAACCCTGGTACATGTGTATCAGAGTTACTATGCATTTTCTTTCACATTCCCTTATCACCAATTTCTTTATCACTGATAAACATTAAATGTTTCCTTGGTGTAATGCCATTTTTTGGTTAGCTTGCTTGCCTCGAGTGCGATAGCTCGTGGGTTCAAGCCCTAGCCAGGTTAAATCAAGACTATAAAATTGGTATTTGCTGCTTCTCCACTAAGCATGTAGCATTAAGAAGTAAGAGCAAAGACTGGTAGGCTTGGAATCAGAATAACATGTCCAAGTGGAGCGACATGTCTACCACGTAATTCATGGAAAAAGCGATCATGTGACATACTTTCAAAACAAGTCAAAATGGCGACATTCAATGGATCTGAAGTGGCGGCTGGGAATGATGAGCTGTATCTGACGTCATAGGAAGGTGATCATGATTCTATTTACATATTTATGCAGCAAAATATGTTTACTTTTGAATACTCCAGCGCCTGTCGGCATGATATTGGGGTGCAGGCGTAATTCACGCTGCTTCGAGGTGGTACCTGAACAAAATTTCCCGAATAGAAATATGCATGGTTGATAAGGGATTCGGAGGCAGGCAATATCAGAAAACAACTCTGGCTTCGAATCCCAAAAGGGATTAGTCTATCCGCAGACTGTTGTTTCAGTGAGCTAGCACTATAAAAATCCAACTCAGCATGTTGGTCTAGAACAAAGTGGACCTCATCATCATCTCATTGAAAATTAACTTTTCTCGGCATGATATAGCTGAAAAATTGCTGAGTTGGCATTTAACAATAATCACTCCTTCACAAGTAATATACACTTGTATTGATGATATTTTACTGTCTTATTCTAATACTATAAATGGATGATTTATATTTCAGAACCACACGTGTTACTCTTCAGAAGACCTTTACCTACTTCAAACAGTATGCCCATGAATATTCAAGGAATGGCAACAAGGGTGCAATAGATGTAATATGACTGAACAGAAATACATGTGTGTTAGTTAATCGTCTATGCTTACAAGTTATTTTGAAAGAATGTAAATGTGTTTACTTGTGCTGCATAAAGTTATTTTGATTTATTATTTCTTGTGTACAGAAGCATTCTTCAGAGATATGAAAAAAAACCACATAATTGATTATAATATCTAAATAGGTAGAAATACTGAGTGGATAGGTTGAATTGAATGTAATATGTTGAAGTATATGGCCAGTTATCAACTTGAAATTTGACAGAAATATTTATTTAAATTAGCTTCCATTTTACCCAGGGACGACTGAGTCTGTGGTAGTTGGATTTACATCTACTTGTGCATTGACTACTTAAACACCACTAACGTTTGTAAGTTTGAGTTTATGTACTCAATACAACCTTGTATGATACAGTGTTTCAGTAATCTTCTGAAAGTCAGTCATTTTCTCTGGATATTCTAGTTTTCACTGCCAATAAAACAGACTGACATGATGTAACTAAAATATTGTTGAAGTGGCATTTGATGCCTGTAAGCTTCCTATCCTTATCTATCCATGTCTGCTAGAGTCCTATTTGTATAGAGAAAACTTAATATTAAGACAACATTAAGTACTTTTGTGTCAGGTGAGATTTTTGTTATCTTCATACCTTTGCATATGTATGCTACAATTATCTATGCATATGGAAATGGGTACCGGTAGTTATTAGTCCCCCAAGCGAAGTTTGGGAGACATATTGTGTTTGCTCCGTTTCTTATTATTATTATTCTTCTTCTTTATTTCTTTCTTTCTTTCTTCCGCCAAAAGTTTGTCCGACACATTTCTCTGTGACTACTGAACGGGAATCAATGAAATTTCACAGTAATGTTAAGCACTATGAGTAGATGTGCAGACTACTTTCTGAATTTTCAAAATGGCTGCCGTTGCCATGGAAACGGCCAAAATGCTAAAAAATTGAAAAACACAAAAATGATCATAGCAGGTTACTCGCCTAACAGAAATTGATGAAACTTGATAGGAACAACATCCACATCTAGTGGAACGAGATAAGCCAAAAAAAATCGGAATCGGTTGGACAAACTTTGCCGCAGTAGCCATGGAAACAAAAAAGGGGGGATTTAAAAAATTTGGGGATTCCTTTCATCAAGCTTCATGAAACTTTGTAGGAATATCCACCGTAGTGTGGCAGCTTTTGAGGGGTTGAAAAAATTCAAAATGGTGGCCGTTGCCATGGTAACCAAGGTACAAAATGGTCGCCAAATACAAAAATCCTCCTATTTGGGCAAAAGTTGGTTTCCAAGTAGATTATGATGTTGCGAATTGATATTCATCATTGGTTTGCTATGGTGGCCATTTTGAATCCAAAATGGCCACCAAAATACAAAAATCCTCCGATTTGGGTGAAATTTGGTTTCCAAGTAGATTATGATGTTGCGAATTGATATCCATGGTTTGGGAGCCATATTATGATCCTTCAGATCATATCATATCTTGTGTATTGTTTGTTTGGGGGACATTTGTAATGCTCTTCGTTACAGTAACCAATATTTTTAGAATATTTCCGGGAAAACTTTCATTGGGTTGGAAATCAGTCAATTTGTATGTGTGTATACAGTAATCCCCGTCTTATAAGGTCTTTCTCACAGTATAATAATTTATTGAAGAAATATTTAGAAATTTTTAATTTGTATTAATGTATTAAGATCATCACACCTCCCCCCTTTTTACACCCTATCTGTGATGGAACTAATCATTTGAAATGTTATCTGATTCTTAGTATGAATGCTTATTGTAACTAGACCTATAAATGTACATGTATCTGTTTTCTTCATATTTGATAAAAGAGATGATTATTGGAGTGGAGAGGTCTTTTAAATTCCTTCAAAATATTTCTAGGTTGAAAGATTTGATACATTACATCTTTATTGTTTAATTTGACCTTGTGCTAACCTTACCGATGAACGCCAATACTTTAAAACTTGTCAAATGTCAGTATATTTTTATCGTAATGCTGTATAGTGCTATGTAAAATTATTTTTTTTAATTAAATTGCTACAAATCTTGTTCATTTTTAGCTCACCTGACCCAAAGGGTCATGTGAGCTTTTGTCATCACTTTGTGTCCGGCTTCGTCGTCCGCGTCCATCAACTTTTCATACTTTCTTCTTCTTCTTTGAAACCACTGAACTGATTTGGACCAAATTTGGCAGAAATGTTCATTGGGAGGTCCTCTACTAAATTTGTTATTTTGGTGGAGATCGGAAATCCAACATGGCCGCCGGGGCCAATAATGTGTTCTGATTGGTTGAAACTTTGAAAATCTTCTTGTCAGAAACTATTCAGCCGATGGAATTGTAACATTATAGAAATGATGACTGGATGGTCCTCTACTAGATTTGTTGTTTTTGTGCCGATCGCATATCCAAGATGGCTGCCATGACTCGACTTAGTTTTAACATAGGACCCTATGGGGAAAATGTTTAAATTGTTTTTCCTCTGAAACCAGTAAGCCAATTTAAATCAAACATGGCATGAATGGTCCTTAGGTGGTAAACTTTTAAAATTATGTCCTGTGACCCCGACCTCCATCTAAGATGGTCGCCATCAGCAGACCATTGGACTATGGGAATTTCATTGAAAAACCTTTTTGTGAGAAACTACTCAACAAATTGAATATTTTGCATTTCCGGTATACGAATGTTACTTGGATGGTTCTACACCTGATCTATTATTTTGGTGCAGATTGGAAATTCAAGGTGACCTCCATTGACGGATGAAGTTTAACATACCGGTAGGTCCTTTACCAGAATTGTAATTTTGGTGCTAATCGGTAATTAAACATGGCTGCCAGGGGTAGATAATGTTTTCTGATTCGTCAATCTTTAAAAATCTTCTGATCAGAAACTACTGATTCAATTGAATTTGTTTTCTGGTGTGAATGATCTATGGATGGTCCTCTACCTAAATTGGAAATTCAAGATGGCCGCCATAGACGAACAAAGTTTAACATAGAAGCCTACAAGACCCAACGGGAATTTGCACTGAGTTGTTCTTCTCAGAAAGTACCAAGTCAGTTGACCTGATTTGTTCTATGCTGTTCCTATCTGCAAACAGAAAGACTTGAAAAATATGCTTGTTGATAACCTTCTTCAAGAATTAAAACTTAAGCAGTCTAATATACTTACCAAGGGAGATTTTAATTTTGACTTTAGGTTTTCAGAATTTATGGAGCACACATTCAATAGTAAGCAAATTGTGTCTTAAGTCGCAAGAAAATATGAATCTTTGTTAGACTTCACGTTCCTAAGGATTTACCCTGCCAATTATTACCAGGTGAGCGATGACAGGCTCTCCAGAGCCTCTAGTTTTGATTGAAGACATTGTTGTAGATCTTGTTCTGATACGGTTTTGATGACATTTATTAAGCCTTGTGAATTGATTGATAGATATTTGATTATTACATTAGTTTATTGCTGTTTAGCCTTGTGTACATTTATTATATTTGTTGTGTGTTAAGTATAATTTACTGTCAGAACATGAATTTTAGCCTTTATTTTTATCAAATTGTTAATTTTTAAGTTGATGTCTTTTTTAATTGGTTTATTGAAATGTAGTAAAATTTGAGTTTTTTCAATTCCCGTTTTTGAAAAAAGACCATATAATTTTTAGCACCGCTTTTAGTTTTTCTTTTAAAAAGAGAACAATCAGATAACCAGTTGCTTGCCCATGGTCGGTGGTTCTCTCCGGGTACTCCGGCTTCTTCCACCACTAAAACTGGTCGCCATGATATAGCTGAAATATTGTTGAAAGTGGCGTTTAGACACCAAAAATCAAATCAAATCACTTTAATCTTTTTAAATATTGATTTAAAATACTAGAAATATTTTAATGTTTCTTCCATGTGACATCTTATAGATGATAAGTACTCCACATGTACCACATCAGTAGGTTATTAGTAAGATCGTATTGCAGACCATAATTTTACTGTTTAAATTTTTCAGCCATTATTTATTTGTTAAAAGCATACCCAGGTGTGAATTTCATTACACCTTGGATGTTATTAGATAGTGAGATAGGCAGTGGTTTTGTGATGGTTATATGTTGTTGTTAATGGTGGCTCAATGAGTTAGGTAGTTGGATTACCTAACAACTCATACAAGCCTATTACCAATATGGCATGGGTTCGTCCCTGGCTTTGTGAATTACAAAAAAAAAGGTGCACTCGACTCGCATCCGCAAGTGATAAAGTTTTCCAGTTGCTTGCCCACGGTCGGTGGTTCTCTCCGGCTTCTTCCACCACTAACACTGATCGCTATGATATAGCTGAAATATTGCTGAAACACCAAAAGTCAATCAATGAATTCGATTATCATTTATTTGTGTAATTTCTAAAATTAATGGCCAAGTAGCCTTGTGCAAGAACTTGACAATTCTTTAGAAATCTCACATGTTAACCAACCTCCATACCTGTCATGAAGAATTTGAATGTTGTTTTTCCAAAAAAGGCATTATGAATGGAAATTTTCAGTCAAATTTAATGATGTTGATCATTAATATTTTTTGTGACAATGAACTTTCTTTTAAATATATTCTTAAAATATTTATATTTAGAATCTAAGCTTATTGTTTATCTTACAAGATAAATGACCTGATCGAAGTATGTCTTAATATTAACTTACAATGAGAAGATTAAATTTACAACAAAAAAATACTGATTAGGCCACACCAAATTGATGTCTTGTTCGACGGGATAGCCGCTCTGATTTTTGCCGATTTCATATTATTATTATTTTTTCTAAATCCGGAAAAAATCATTTCCGGTCCGGTATTATCCGTATATTTTGTTAGCGGTATGGTTCGTTTTTTTCGATGTGAAGCCTTGTAATAAAATGTTAACATCCCGATTTCTTTTGATATCCGCTATAATGTAAGACTGTTGGTATCTTGTTATAAATCAAAAGGATCATTCATAAGCAGAGTATCGATACAATATCTTAATTCTCATAACCAGTGTAATAACATGCACAGTACAATTATTTACGGAAAAGGAAGAAATGAAAGTTTCATCCAAGTACGGGAAATTTTGGGACAAAAACAGAATGGGGCACAAGAAGACTAAGAACAACATCACATAGAAAACTAAATAAAAACATTGAACAGCAACACAGACCTCTACAAAAACTGGGGGAACTCAGAAAGGTTAGCAGTTCCTGCTTCGTGTACAACACTCGGCCATGTTGTTCATCATCATTGAAATGTACACTCATGGGTCAAAAGTATTTCCTCACTAAGATATTTCCCTATATATTTCTTTTAAAACTACTTATTTTCATAGCATTCTCATGAAGTCATTCTTTAGCCAATTTTCATGAAATTTTCACCTTTAATAATAGAATTATTAAGAGTTTATTTTGATATCTTCATGTAATTTTTTTGAACTTTTATTTACAAGCATTTATGATTTAAACACAAATGTAAATTCTTGACGTCACAATTTTACATGAATATATAGTAAGATTTGGTGAAAAAAATAAACTTAGTTTTTAAATCAATTTGAAAGGGAAATTAGAAATGAAATTATTTGAAAATTATACGAAGAAGAAACTATATTTATTTCTGCATTTAATGCTCAAAATTTCATGAAAATCAGATAAGTAATGACTTCAGGAGAATGTTTTGAAAATAAGTGGTTTTATATGAAATATATAGGGAAATATCTTAGTGAGGAAATACTTCTGACCCGTGAGTGTATATAGAATACAGTGGTTTCCATTCAAATGGTTTTAGCCAGGAGGATACACATTATAATTTTGCACAATATTTTCAAGATATCATATACCGAACACAAGGTTCCAATCAAACCTAGTTCCTTTTGCGGAAAAAACAATTTCGCTTCATCATTTTCATAAAAAAATAAAAATCAAAACATTTCGCTCGCCGCCTCACTATTTTTGTCTGGAAAATCCGAAGAACAACAAATTGTTTTGGTGTGGCCTTATATTTAAAAATATTTTCTTCTGAGATTTGACAAACAAGTCATATTTGTTTTGTATTTTCAAGTCTTCACCTCGACTTCAGACTAAAACATTTGTCCTAATACAAGATAGAAAGGCATTTTCTAACTAGAATTTTGAGTTTTTTATAGTTCATGTATATAGTGTATTTACTTTAAGCTGTTTAATAATAAATGATTTATGTCCTATTGTGTCATTTTATATCAATGTCAAATCATTTCAAAATAAACAAAACTTCCATTTTTCTACACTGCAAGGTGTGACTGGTTGTCCTTCGATTCTGTTGCAGTTTGACTTTGTCTGGACAAAAACCAAGAATCATTTGCTATATTACCTGGCATCCGTGGTGTAATGGTTAGCATGCTCATTTTGAGTGTGATAGAATGTGGTTCAAACTATAAAATTGGTATTTGTTGCTTCTCCCTGAAGCACCAAAGAGTAAGAGCAAAAACTGGGTGGCTTGGAATGAGTCAGAATAGAGCAACATGTCTACCCGTGGACTGTTATGTTGTTTCAGTGAGCTAGCAGTATAAAAATACAACTCAGCTTTTTGGTCTAGTACAAAGCGGACATCATTATCATCTCATCAAAATGTAACATGCTTTCACCATAATATAGTTGAAAAATTGTTCAATTCGGTTGTTTCGAATCATTTCCATTCCGTCAAAAATTTGTTATTTTCATCCGCCAGATCACGTGATTTCGTTGGAATATTCTGCATTGAACTTCCGGTGTCAATGTACACAACAAAAACTCCAATTGATATGTGCCGTTTTAACGTTCGATCCTCAACTTTAAAAAAATCTTAACATTTTCTGTAAAAGACATATCAATTAAATTATTTTATTTGTATCAAAGACTTCAAATGCAGAGACAATTACTTCTTTAAAATTAAATTTGCTTTCTTTCTTTATTTGCGGTTGTCAGCATCAAAGGAAAACGATCTGCCTTTATGTAGATATTTCTGATATCACACAGACAGTGAGGTACCGAACACCAGTATTTATTCAGCGGTCTCCTTGGCGTCTCCATATTACAATTACTTATAATCTAACGCATCTACGACTATAATATGCTGACGTTGTCACAGTAATAGCGTAAACACCGGAAGTCGCCTGCCGATTTGTTCAGAAGTCAAGACACGAAAAAGACGGAACGTGGTCGGAATTGACATGATTCAAAACAACCGAATTGGTGTTAAACAAGAATCACTCGCTAATTTCAAAGCATTTCAAGATAAACAAAACTTAATTTTTCGACACTGAAAACTTTGACTGCTTGCCTTTTGATTCTGTTGCAGTTTGACTTGGTCTAGATAAAAACTAAGAATCATTTGATATAACTGGCAATTGACATTAACAATATTTCACTTTGTGCATTTTGAACCAAATGTTTGCAGGAATAATATATGGATGCTCTTAAAACAAATAGGACTACAACTTGCATAAAAGTTAGTGATTGGATGAAAGATGACGATAGAATCTTTTCCTCCAAAAGTATTTGGCAATTTGAACTGATACTAAAACACTTCTTTCTTTTTTTTTCCTGTAATTGAATGAAAATGATATATTTTCTGAGGAACTGCTTGGAAGTTTAAAACTAGTACTAATTATATCAAATTGACTGCCACCACAGGACTTAGTTTAACATAGAACACTGAGAAATATATACAAACGGCTTCTTGGAAACCATTTCACATATTTAAAACAAATTATGGACAAATAATAGTAGGATAGACCTCTACCAAACTTATAATTTAGGTGCTCTGAAATCCAAGACAACTGCAACTATGAAAAAAAGCTTCCTCAGAAACCATTTCACACATTTAAACCAATTCATGCAAAAATTATACCGTACTATGATAAACCTCTACCAAAGTAGTCAATTTTTAGGTGTATAAATGTTTTTGGGAACTTTCAAGTCACTAATATCACATGACACGAGGAATGTCAAATTTGAAAACGGTGAAAAATAACACCTAAAGTTGACCATTTTGCAGAGCTAAAAAATTTACTTAATTCATTACAAGACGACTATCATTGAATGATGGGGAATTTCATATTTTTTGTTCATTGTCTATAAATAATGTGATCAACACTGGCTCTCTGGAACCTCTGGTTTACATCTTAAAATAGTTTTCATACTCGACTGATAATATTGTCCATAAATAGCTTGTGTATAAATTTGGTATGAATCTCTAGGAATAAAGATGTTAAAGTGATAACAAAATGTATGGTTTGGTTTATGGTGTTTAATGCCACTTTCAACAATATGTCGATTTTATAGGTGGAGAAAACCAATGACCTGTCGCAAGTAACAGACGAACTTTATCACATAATGTTGTATCAAGTACACATGGCTCGAAATTAATGGACGCAAAGACGCTAAATGTGTGTTTTTAGCTCACCTGACCCAAAGGGTCATGTGAGCTATTGCCATCACTTGGCGTCCGTCGTCGTCTGTCGTTAGCTTTTCACATTTCAATCTTCTCCTCAGAAACCACTGAGCCAAATGGAACCAAACTTGGCACGAATGTGCATCAGGAGATCCTCTATAACAATTATGTTTTTTGTTTCGATCAGGATTTCAACATGGCAGCCAGGGCCAATAATGTGTTTTGATTGGCTCAATTTTCAAAGATCTTCTTGTCAGAAACTACACAGCCAATGGAATTGTTTTATGGTGAGAAGGATCCTTGGGTGGTCCTCTACCAAATTTATGTTTTTGGTGCAGATCCAAAATCCAAGATGGCCACCACAGCAGGATGAAGTTTAACATTGGACCCTATGGTAAATACCTTCAAAGATCTTTTCAGAAGCCACAATGTCAGTAAAAATTATCTCTTGCAGAAATGTTCCTTGGATGGTCATCTACCAAATTTATGTTTTTGGTGCTGATCTGAAGTCCAAAATGGTCGTCACTGCGGGACAAAGTTTAACATTTGACCCTATGGGAAATACCTTCAAAGATCTTCTAAATCTGTTTTCTGTGGAAAGATAACTCCAATTTAATCTGTGGAAAGAGATAACTCTATTTAAATATTGACATAATTTACTTTAGTATAATACAGTTAAAATGAATCTGTACAAAAAAAATGTGATCGAGATACCCACCCTAAACCGTATATATTTATGATCAGGGTGACTAGGCAAATTAAATGCCTTATAGCTCAGGCCCCCGGGGGAGGGGGGTCATCCCCAACCCCTACCTGAAGTGCACTTTTTAATGGTTGAGATCCCCACCCCTAAACCATATATAGTTATCACCAGGGTGACTAGACAAATTAAATGCATTATAGCTCAGGCCTTGGGGGTCATACCCCACCCTCTACCTGAAGTTAACTTTTTAATGGTTGAGATCCCCACCCCTAAACCATATATATTTATGATTAGGGTGAGTAGGCAAATTAAATGTCTTATAGATCAGGCCCCGGGGGTCATACCCCACCCCCTAGCTGAGGTAAACTTTTTAATGGTTGAGATCCCCACCCCTAAACCATATATATTTATGATCAGGGTGGCTAGGCAAATTAAATGCCTTATAGCTCAGGCCCCGGGGGTCATACCCCACCCCCTACCTAAAGTGAACCTTTTAATGGTTGAGATCCCCATCCCTAAACCATATATATTTATGATCAGGGTGACTAGGCAAATTGAATGCCTTATAGCTCATACCCCAACCCCTACCTCAAGTGAACTTTTTAATGGTTGAGATCCCCACCCCTAAACCATATATATTTATGATCAGGGTGTCTAGACAAATTAAATGCCTTATAGCTCAGGGCCCCGGGAGTCTTACCCCACCCTCTACCTGAAGTGAACTTTTTAATGGTTGAGATCCCCACCCCTAAGCCATATATATTTATGATCAGGGTGACTAGGCAAATTAAATGCCTTATAGCTCAGGCCCACGGGAGTCTTACCCCACCCCCTACCTGAAGTGAACTTTTTAATGGTTGAGGCCCGAGGTCATCCCCATCCCCTACANGAAGTTTTTTTTATAGCCGAGTATAAAACAAGACCAAATGATTTTGACTTGCAACTCGTTTTAGTTAGTAATGTCCGAAGGGACAAGTTAAAAAAAATGTTAATGTAGAGGCCTGTGGGAAGCACCTATAGGCTATGGAATGTTCTCTATTAAGTTTCTTCAGAGCAGAATGCAAGGTGAGCGACACAGGCTCAGCTCAGTGCTGAGCCTCTAGTTTTCATATTGCGTCACAGGAACGACAAAAAATGCGTGTGCATATTTCAGCAAGTGTAGCGCAAAAATTGTACCTTTCTACATTTGTCCTGTTCCGAAATGTGTGTTTTCTGTTTTTAATTTTAGAATAAATTTTAAAACGTAGTCTATTTATATCCTACGCTGCTGGGGGTTATGATTCAACTGGTTTGTCAGTGTCGTTAGTTCTCAACCATCGTAGTTTTGTTCGGGATTGGAAACCAGTGGTTTGGATAACACGTGTTCTAATGTTCGACGTACTATCTAATGAAAAATCTAGAAAATGCCAAAGGTGTTTTGACCTGTTAACCGTGACTCACTGCTGACGTATAATATGTCAGCTAAACATGCTTTTAAAATATTTTCCACCTAAAAATAAACATGGAAGTGAAAGTACCGATGTAGGTCAACCGGCAAACATACTTAGACAAAAATAATGAAAAACCTGTATAATACTACAGGTGTCCATAAATAGATGAGGGAATATTGGCTTCGAAACAAAAAAGATGAAAATGGAAAGGACACAGATGTTGTCTTCGGAAGGCTATATCATTGGATAAAAGCTCATCTGCAAGTCTTATAAATTTTTTAAAAAATTTCAGGGTTGCCCTCCACTTCCGCGAAAAAGACCCCATATAGAAAAATATTACCCTTTCCCAAGGTATAAAATTAAACCAACAAATGGTTCTGAAGACAATGAATTTCACTTTGACTGTCACATTATTTGCTCATCCCTTCAAAACAGATGTAGGCTACAGTGTGTTAACAGTTGATGGGAAATAAAATAATCATGTAATACAATGTAACACATGGGTTGTTACATGTTAGTAGCTCCTACAATGTAACACATGGGTTGTTACATGTTAGTAGCTCCTACAATGTAACACATGGGTTGTTGCATGTTAGTAGCTCCTACAATGTAACACATGGGTTGTTACATGTTAGTAGCTCCTACAATGTAACACATGGGTTGTTACATGTTAGTAGCTCCTACAATGTAACACATGGGTTGTTGTATGTTAGTAGCTCCTACAATGTAACACATGGGTTGTTACATGTTAGTAGCTCCTACAATGTAACACATGGGTTGTTGCATGTTAGTAGCTCCTACAA
>MJUT01000681.1:174850-192037 GCA_002080005.1 Gigantidas platifrons
ATGGCCCATTGAAATTTTTTTGAAGGGGCCATGGGCCCATTCTGAGAAAAACCTTCAAGATCACTGCCATACCACTTGAAATAAAACGAAAGTAGAATTCATCTTTAATAAGCCATACATGTTTTCAATATAATTATAACAACAGCAATAACAAATAGCCACTATTACAATGTCAATGTTAAAAAGCACTGGTGAAAGTTTATAGATCTATATTAAAGCACTATTACAATATCAATGTTAAAAAGCACTGGTGAAAGTTTATAGATCTAAGCACTAAATGTATTTAATGTTCGTCGGTGAAACCATTGAAGTCTTCATCTTCGGAATCACTGTGGAACAATTCAGCAAGCTCTGGAGTGATTATGGTGTCTATGTTTGACAATGGCTCATCGTCATCTGATGATTCGACATCGGAGTCAACTGTGTTGTCGTCATACGGGTAGATCTCTGCTTTCTTACAACCATTGAGTATGCAGGACTTCTTAACACCTTTCCAGGATTCCACTACCCATGCTGCAACTTCGGCTAACGTTGCACGGCGGAGTCTACCAGTTGCTGTGAAGGATTTCTCACCACATGACATCCAGTTTTCCCACTTGGTACGCATACCGATCTTAAATGTGCGGTTGACACTAATGTCTAATGGCTGCAGAAGTTTGGTCATGCCACCGGGAATAACATCTGGTGTTGTGTTCACTGAATGTAGCAAATCCTTAACATCGTCAGTGATGTGTGCGCGCATTGAGTCCATCACTAACAAGGCAGGCTGACGGTGAAAAAAGCCATCGGGACGTTTGGCGAAACATTCTCAGTGATCGGGAAAGTCCAGCGCCATGCGCAATTTGCGCATTAAGCTGAAAAATGGTGCAGTGAAAGTAAAATGTAAGTGCCCTTGTGGCGCACAATAATTTTGCAAGGTTCGGTATCCATGGAACGATAGTCATCAATCGTGAGGTACACCGAATTGCAGTGAACCCCTTGAACAACAGTGAACCCCACTGAATTATGCATAATCGTGTCGCAATGAGAATGTTCTGCCTATTTATATATTTATCGGACTGTCTCGTGGTTTTTCCTTTGCTTAACGCTGAAGTAAATATAATTATGAAATGTCTAAATACCGGAAAAGAATAACAACCAATGATGTGACTTTTTTCCAAATGTTACTCCAAATAAACGTTTGTAAATTTGATTCTTGACAAATATGAATCAAATGAATGAAAATTTGTATAAGATCATCCTAAAATTCAATATGAAATGTTATTTTTAACGGAAAATTCTATTTCTGAAAGTACGTGTCTGCGGGTTATTGTTTGCCGGTATTTAGTTGAATTTTATAGACAAATGCCTCCGGAAAAAAAGCAGCGTCTTCCTGTTTTACCTGGCCAGAAGACTTAATGTTTTCATTTGTTGGTCGAGATGGAAATAACAATTTCGATCCTGACGATTCCGTGAGAAAAGAAACTGAAAATATGATTCACTCTGGCTCACAAGACGTACAAGTACCCCCGACCCTGTTTCATCAGATTGTGATGCTAACGAGAAAGACGTCCACAAATACGGTCCTGTTCATGGTTGTTTATTGCTAAAATTTAGTTGGAATAAAATTTCATTTGAAATGTATGACTTTATAAAGCCTTTTGACCTTTATTTGATTTACTGTGTGTGTAACTGAGTTGAGACAGATTCAATAACAAAGGCATGAAAGGTGTTATCAAATGTTAATTTTTTATTCTCTGTTATTTTGATTATATTCAGTTTCAACTTGTGAAATTGTTCTTGTTCCTTGAGGTACAAAATGTAAGTGGTTTCTCAATTATATTGGTCAAGATAAGGAAATCTACAATACAAATTTAACTATACATCAGTGTCACTGGATTGGAGAAATGAAGCTTGAAGCCCTAATTCCTGTTCGTCCTGATACCCGTTCGCCCTGATAATTATAATTATGTAGGATATTAAAAATAATAGAAAAATAAGTGATATTTGATTGCTTATAGATATTAAATGGAGAAATTTTAAATATGTTGCATGCTAAAGTGTATGTTTCGATAATGGGAAAAGTTAAACATTTCAGTCCTTGGAATAACAATGTAGTAGTGAAGCAGGTAAAGATGAGTGTATCCCGAGTCTGTAGAAATCACTAGAAAACTGAAAAGCAATTCAATTTCAATCAATTACATTGTATATTTATTTAAATGTTACATGAGCTATAGTATGAAAATGCATATCTATGCATTATTGTGCTAGAAATTTATTTCATTTACAATGGCCCATTCATATGATAGCATCGCCCATTGAAATTCAGAATGGCCCATTGAAATTTTTTTGAAGGGGCCATGGGCCCATTCTGAGAAAAACCTTCAAGATCACTGCATTCTGTTACCCACGATTTCATCATAGAATTGTCCATCCACCCTTTCTCATTAACTTTAATGATGACACCAGGGGGAAACTTTTCTTTCGGCATTGTCTTTCTTTTGAATATTAACATTGGCGGTAAATGTATTCCGGAAGCAGTACAGGCAAGCACACATGTGAAACTAGCCTTCTCGTGGCCTGTTGTTTTTATGCTGATGGTGGACGAACCAGTTTTTTCTACAGTACGATTCATAGGTAGATCGAAAGTTAATGGCACCTCGTCCATATTGATAATATGATCCGGATGAATTGAATAATCATTGACTTGGCAGTATTTCCGGAATGTGGACAATTTTTCTTCAAAGTCAGCTGGTAAATTTTGACATACGGTCGTTCTAGCTCTAATTGACAGTTGTTTACGTCTCATGAAACGCAGGCACCATGATGGGCCACCGGTAAAGTCTGTGATGGAAAACTCTTTAGCCATGGCGACGGCTTTCAGTCGAATTTGTGTTGTGCTCACACCTCGGAGTGAAGCTCTCTGTTCGAGCACCCAAATCTCGATTTTGTCTTCTAGTACAGGCCATCTAGCTTTCTGGCCACAGTTTGCACGTTTAGATTTTTTGGTCAGGCGAAGTTCATCTTCTTGTTTGCGCCAGTTACGGACCATTTTCTCGTTGATACTGAAGTGACGGCCGGTAGCTCGGTTACCATTCTCTTTAGCATAAGCAACTGCTTCCAGCTTGAAAGCAGCGGTGTAACTTTTTCTCGGAGGCATTTTTGAACTGAAGCAGAAGTTCAAAATTTGTCATTTTATTTAGAATTTGGGCTTGGTATGAAAAAGTTGTTTATTTAGGTTTTTTTCCCCATTGGCTAAAAGTGTTATGTCTAAAATAACAATTACATGAACACAAGTCAAAGACACACACCCCCCAAGCTTACAAAATTTTAATGCAGTAAATTTTATATACTTTCTTAATTATGAAAATAAATAAAAGTAGCAGTAGCTTAAATAAACTTTATTAAATTGTTCCAGGTTTTAAAACTTTTAAAATCATTGCAAGCACTAGTATAGTAAAATTCTACAAGTTAATAACTGGTTGCACTCTGTACGCCATAAATTTGACAAATTCTTGTCGTGATATTTTTTTATTTATTTTGTTTAATTTTCTCTATCATATCCTCTTTCACCTGTATAAATCGATTTAACTTAATGTCGCTATTTTCAAATAGGTAATTAAATTTGTCGTCGTTTTGATCTATGGGTAATGTTGTTATCATGTTTTATTGACAACCTCTAAAACAACTCTTTAATAATTCAATTTTACAATTCTAACTTTAATTTTATTTCCTGTAGGTGCCCCATAAGAAAATCTATTTGGACACTAATTTGAATATTCATGAATGACCTACATTTGTAGTTTCAGAACAAAACGTGTTACCCATTATTGTCATTAAAATGGATTTATTTCCACACACTCAGGTAAGGTAATAATCAGTTGTTCGTTTATGGTGATCAAAGGGTCAATCAGTGTCTTGAGTACATTTTAATTACTTTATGGCCTCACAAATAAACAATCAGTGTAGGCCTACATCATGTTATAAATGACAACAAAGATACCTACCCAAGCTGAGCAGATGCCGATGTCCCAACTGCAAAGGAAGTTAAATTTGGCAGACAAAACACTAAATAGATCTAATTATTTCTTTAAATAAAAAAAATAACACTAACAGATAACAAATAATATATTCTTTATTAAATTTCATCACAAATACACCCATTAATGACATTATAAACACGTGTACTGATAGTACACAACCCACAGGTATTTGTTTGTAAACAACCCCCATATGACATACACAATCAAAATGGTGGGGGGCTTATAATCCGGTGCGGACTATATGTGGACAAAATAATTTTTCTCACCCAAAAAGGGCCATGCGGCCTAAACTCAAGTGTGGCTTTATGTCCAGCAAATACGGTAATATCATTTCCAAACAAATTTTATAGTGAGTAATTGCGAGTGATAAAATGCAACACAGATAATGCTAGGCATGGTAAAATGTCACACAAATTGTTGCTTTCATGAATTATTTAAATTCTAATAGGAAAAATCTATGTTATTTTTTTAAGCGGAAGTTGATTTGTCTATATAGACAAATATTCAGGTTTACAATTATGCATTTTTTTGGGGGAAAGTTAAAGTTAATGTGTAAAAACACGACATTTTAATGTATGTATGTACCATGATGCTATATAAGTATATGAAATAACTGAAGAATGATAGCTACAATGTGTCCAACAATATGTGCGAAGTATACTATATTAGGAATTTTATCCTGACATTGTTTTTATAGCCAATGAAGCACGTCATATTAGTATCTTAAATAATTTACCCTGGCTGCAGCAACTATAACACCATCATCAGGATATATTTGTTGGTTAGAAACACCTTTTACTGTAGCTACGACATTATCATCTCCGAGTGGATCACAATAGGTGTCAGGATTTAGATTTGTAGGAACTTGTGTTCTACGATAACATGTTTTAGAATCCTTAGCTCCAGACATGGCATCTTTTAGCTCTACAGCACACAGAGGGTAACTTCTAGAACTACCATCAGGCATGGGTTGGTTGTATTTGTCATAACACTGAAAATAATAAGCACCATATCACATGTGTAAGCATTTTGCACATTTAATTTAACAAACAATTATTTTCTAATTCGCTATGCTAAATTTTTTTTACACAAAATGTGATTGATGTTTGTGTTAATATATTTGTTGTATTATAATAGAACATGCATGTCAACAGCAGATGAAGATGTATATACAACTGATTCTTAACTATATGTAATTATGCTATTTAAAACCACTTTCAACAATATTTCAGTTATATCGTGGCGGTCAGTTTTATTGATGGAGGAAATCAGAGTACCCGAAGAAAATCATTGACCTGTAACAAGTTACTGACAAACTTTATCACATAATGTTGTATTGAGTACATCTTCCCATATATATGTTTTTGTTTGTTTGATGGTGTTTAAAACCACTTTCAACAATATTTCAGTTATATCGTGGCGATCAGTTTTATTGGTGAAGGAAATCGGAGTACCTGAAGAAAACCATGGACCTGTAACAAGTCACTGACATATTGTTGTATCGAGTACACCTCGCCATATATATGTAATAATGTTATATTATACTTTATGCAAATTTCTTTGATAATTCGGCAATTTCATTGGTAAATGTAGATGTGGTATTTTTCTCTAACTTTTCTTAACCCCGCCCACCAAAGCAGAGGGTGGTATTGCAAGGGTATACCACATCCCGCAATACCAACCTCCGAAGGGCATTCAGAATAATATAGAACATACTTCCTTTGGTTGAGGGTGTTACGGTAGATTACCACACTCAGAAAAAGTATCACCCTCAACTTCGTCTCTAGTAATATTTTTTCTTCTTGTGGTAATCTACCGTAAACACCCTCAACTAAAGGCAGTATGTTTATAATATTATAGGCCTACAATTACTATATCTCCTAGTATATAGCATGATACAGCTTATGTAGTCAATCAAGACATCAAAATTTCTTCATTCTATTTATCAGTAATGTACAGAAGCATAAAATCTTAACTGACGATTTATCTTAAATAAAAGGAGCTCCCATGTTCCCAAAATTTGACTCATACAGTGTTTGACGTTCAATATTTTATTCCATACTCGCTGATAGCATCAGTTTTAATATTGCTGCGCAACCCCTATCATTGTCTGGGGTAAAGGACTATGAACATTAAACTTACATCATTTATTAGTATATCAACCTCTGTCTGGTTTGTGATCACAAATATAGGGAACTTGTCAAAATCTTCAAACATCATACTCTTCCCGACAGGATTCCATGCGACATTCTTACAGTTACCATAGGTAGCATCATTATGATATAAACCTGTAAAATTAAATATATACCGGTACAAAAGCGTTATTCTTACTTAAATTCTGATATAAACCTGTAAAATTAAATATATACCGGTACAAAAACGTTAATCTTAATTAAATTCTTATATAAACCTGTAAAATTAAATATATACCGGTACAAAAACGTTATTCTTACTTAAATTCTGATATAAACCTGTCAAATTAAATACATACCAGTAAGTACACATTATTCTTACATAAATTCGGATATAAACCTTTCAAATTAAATACCACATGCATTATTCTTACTTAAAATCATACATTTTAATATTAAGGCTTGCTTTGTTATTTCTCACATTTTAAGAGAAAGAGAAAGAAACACACCTTAGACACTTGAAATGTAATTTGCTCTAATCGTGATATAGATGAAAAATTTATCACTTGGTGCTATACAACGATCACTAACTCACTTACCATTACACGACTGAAGTGAGCATGTTTACCATTACACTACTGAAGTGAGCATGTTTACCATTACACTACTGAAGTGAGCATGTTTACCATTACACTACTGAAGTGAGCAGGTTTACCATTACACTACTGAAGTGAGCATGTTTACCATTACACTACTGAAGTGAGCATGTTTATCATTACAATACTGAAGTGAGCATGTTTACCATTACACTACTGAAGTGAGCATGTTTATCATTACACTACTGAAGTGAGCATGTTTACCATTACACTACTGAAGTGAGCATGTTTACCATTACACTACTGAAGTGAGCATGTTTACCATCACACTACTGAATTGAGCAGGTTTACCATTACACTACTGAAGTGAGCATGTTTACCATTACACTACTGAAGTGAGCATGTTTACCATTACACTACTGATATGAGCAGGTTTACCATTACACTACTGAATTGAGCAGGTTTACCATTACACTACTGAAGTGAGCATGTTTATCATTACACTACTGAAGTGAGCATGTTTACCATTACACTACTGAAGTGAGCATGTTTACCATTACACTACTGAAGTGAGCAGGTTTATCATTACACTACTGAAGTGAGCATGTTTATCATTACACTACTGAAGTGAGCATGTTTATCATTACACTACTGAAGTGAGCAGGTTTACCATTACACTACTGAAGTGAGCATGTTTACCATTACACTACTGAAGTGAGCATGTTTATCATTACACTACTGAAGTGAGCATGTTTACCATTACACTACTGAAGTGAGCAGGTTTATCATTACACTACTGAAGTAAGCATGTTTATCATTACACTACTGATATGATCATGTTTACCATTACACTACTGATATGATCAGGTTTACCATTACACTACTGATATGATCAGGTTTACCATTACACTACTGATATGATCATGTTTACCATTACACTACTGATATGATCAGGTTTATCATTTCATGGAGTTGAACATTTTAACCATTACACCACCGAGGTGTTATACGATACTGTGAAGATTATTGTGATATTAATACACTTACCATACTCATCATTAGGACAAGAGTGGTCTGGTGAAAATCCTTCTGTTGGGAACGGTGTCAATGTTTCATTTTTAAGTACATGTATTACTATAATACCATTAACTTTTCCTGAGCTTCTTAACTTCCTTATAAAGTCTCTGTAAAAACACAATATTATTCATATAGTTTTATATCTATATTAGACCAGCTTAAATAAAATTACTCAATAATTATAAATTTGTAACAATAGGGTTTTGATCTATACAAACTTCAGTTACTATTGTTTTGATCTATACAAACTTCAGTTACTATTGTTTTATGCTCCATTTCACAAATATCATTTGAAGACAATCATAAGTTTTATTTTTTATATTTGTTTTAGATTCAAAATTGCTCAACAAAATCAAATGTAAAGAATAAGTGAATGCACAACTCCTTACACTAGGTCTTCATTATCTGTATCACTCTGAGCTTCTACGCGAAACACAAAAATGTAAATTTGCAATGTATATCATATGTAAATGTACATTTTTGTATCTGTAATTCATAAATTTCCCCTTTGATCGTTCCACATGATAATATCTTTTATCAAGAGACAATCGTGATGTAAATATATTATTCTTGATTTCTAACATGCTGTTATATTGACACCACTGACAAATCCTTCATAAGAATACTATCTTTTCATAATATTTCTAACATGTTGTTATATTGACACCACTGACAAATCCTTCATAAGAATACTATCTTTTCATAATATTTCTAACATGTTGTTATATTGACACCACTGACAAATCCTCCATAAGAATACTATCTTTTCATTCTTGATTTCTAACATTATTTCTAACATGTTGTTATATTGACACCACTGACAAATCCTCCATAAGAATACTATCTTTTCATTCTTGATTTCTAACATGCTGTTATATTGACACCACTGACAAATCCTCCATAAGGATACTATCTTTTCATTCTTGATTTCTAACATGCTGTTATATTTACACCACTGACAAATCCTCCATAAGAATACTATCTTTTCATAATATTTCTAACATGTTGTTATATTGACACCACTGACAAATCCTCCATAAGAATACTATCTTTTCATTCTTGATTTCTAACATGCTGTTATATTTACACCACTGACAAATCCTCCATAAGGATACTATCTTTTCATAATATTTTTAATATGTTTTGCCTGAAATAGACTTCTCATCACATTTCACATTTCTTCGCCTTTGATGTGATATTACTCTGAGAAATATATTCTCGTAAAACAAATCAACAATAGTTTATAATATGTATCGGTTATTTATCCCACATTTTTCCTTTGATCTTACTGAGGGTGGTAAGTAAGTAAGTAAATTTTATTTAGGATATCAACGGACTGTCTTTGACACTACATATCATCAATCAGTGTAGTGTCAAACACATGATGTAACAGATAAAAACAATAAATGTCAACATACATTATCTTGACTACTTACAATTTAAATCGTAGAGAATTCAGAAGTACAATGTAAGGTTTGTTTGGTGCTTTATTCAGTAACCAATCTGTATCTTTATCTTCAACTATGTAATGTAATATTCCAACATTTCCTTTTGTTTCAGCTGAAAAAAAATTACATATATCTTGTTATATTTACAATAGAAAGAATGAACAAATGCTAGCATAACTCTACCTTTAGCATTATATCAGTTATATAATCAAAGTACCAAGAACACAATACAGCATCAAGTACATGTATAGTATTTAGCATATATTCTTACTTAAAGTTCAAATGCACTTTGATCTATGTGCAAATTTGTCACTCAGAATATTAGTCCATATAGAGCATACATTCTTGTACTTAAACTTAAAGCACTACATATCATAGCCTTGTTGTTACAATTTAAAATTTGCATGAAGACAAGTATGAACCGACGGTACATAAATTAAGGGTCCACTGTGGTCATAATTGTATGGTAATACGACGATTCCGTGATAAGACGTTCTCCTGACTTGGAGGAAGAATTCGTACCGTCGATCACGTGACTTCATAAAAAATCTAGGCATTTTTAACAATAGACACTGCAGGTAGAAATGGATCGAGGACAACGATCTCAAAAGTCATCCAGCAAATATTGGTGCGTGGTTCCAGGGTATACATCTGACAGCAGCAAGAAACCCAATCTGGAAAAATATGTAACATTTATCCTATTTCTGACAAAGTTGAAAGACCACAGGCCATTTTGAACTAAAGATGCCTAGATTTTAGTCACGTGGTGATGGAAGTCACATGACGGTATTATCTGAATACCAGTATCCCGGAACCGACGTGCCTGTCACCACTAATGTTGTGACTTCGAATCCCGTTCAGGAGAGGTGTAATCGATACAACATTATCATATATACATGTATGTGATATAGTTTGTCAGTGTCTTGCAGCATGTCTGAGGTTTTCTCCAGGTACTCTGGTTTCATCCACCAATAAAACTAACCACCACAATATAACTAAAAAATTGTTGAAAGTGGCATTCAACACCACAACCCTAACCTTACATAAATTAAGTAAATATCTATGAATTTCTGCTTCTTCTAATTTTGCTATGCTTTTTTGATTTAAACATATCAAGTAAATATTTATGAATTTCTGCTTCTTCTAATTTTGCTATGCTTCCTTGAATTTAATACATGTACATCATGCCACTTTTCCACAAATTGATCAACTTACATGAGCATCCTATCTGATGAGTACCATTTAAACGTCTAAAACATGCTGCTTTTCCTTGTATTTCTATATAAGTCTTGTTACTAATTCTATTACTATACACTGTTAATATAAATTAAATATGTATTAATTCATTAATAACATTATAATGTGTGTCACACGAGTCATTTTTCAAAAATATGACACTTGTTTTTTTAATGCCCAAACCTTAACATTTTGCATTGAAAATCATTTAGTATACTCCATCAAAATGTAAATGGTCTGTGTTTCAAGTTTCTCCATTGACAAATTGAATGATTACATGTAACTTTCTCTACGAAGAATTAACATTAAATATCATCTTTTTTCTAATGGGATGCCATGTTTTTTTGTTGTTTTTTTTTTACCTCACTTCGATAATTTGCCTAGAGTTGAGTCATATATGTTTTAAACATATTATTTGGATTTAACAACACAAATAGGACTTCGGGGGTAAAAAAAAGATATCTACCCTGCTTTGTGTATATGCGTGGATAGGCCATATGAATCAACAGTCATATACTCAGTCATAATCATTTACACCAGGGGCGTAGCTACGTAAGGCCCGAGTAGGTACGTGCCTACACTCAAATTTGGCATTTTTTTTTAAAATAAATAATGTCTGTACGCTCTGCATTCCGATAATAACCTATTTGAGAATTCCGTACCAAATTGTACAGCAATGCTATATAAGTACTACAAAAATTTCCACATTAACCCGTTACAGTGCGAAATCGAAAACCAGTTCTTTTCCGTATTTGATTTCAACGTTAACTTACGCTTAAGTCCGATAGCTCTTAGTTACGAAGGAAGTCTTTTTCTTCTTTACATTTCTAGCCATCCTTCACTACTGAAGATTATTGGCCGAGCGCCGTATTAAATTAGTTATACATAAAGTTTAACATACATACAATAAATCAAAGGTTAAAACAGTATGAGTGATTATGGTGTGAAAATTGGAATCAAGGCAGATACTGGGATCATGCTCTTGAAACCATCAACTGTGTCTGCAGTGGTAAATGTTGTAGGCAGTTGATTCCAAAGTGTGATAGACCTGGGAAAGAATGAGTATTTGTAGCAGTCTTTTGATGTCTGTATGTGCCTGAATGAATTTGGATTTGTGTGTCTGGTTCTGGTGTCAACTGGAATTAATAGGTTTGAATATGGTATGGCAACTGTCAGTGTTCAAAATGACGAAATTATATAGGTCTGGGGAAATCGTGCTGTAATGGAGTGCAACACCAATTTCTGAGGGTAAGATATGGTTATGAATGAATAGAAAAATGATTGGTGAAGCGATATATATTAGGGTTTTGGATAGAAAATAAAATCTGATAGCCACAAAACGTGGAAATGTGCCTCTCTCGAGTGGGAGAGGAAAATCCGCTGTTTTGTTTATGGCAAGCGCTCTGACGTTTAAACGACAACAGCAAGTTCTAAATAGTCGTCGAACGGCAGAGGAATCTCGGACTAAAAGCCGCCCAGACCCCTCGCCGTAAACTTTGTGCCTACACTCATTTACATGTCTAGCTAACGCCCCTGTACACAACAGTACAGACTATAGTACAACTACAAATCATCCTTGTTTAATATTGATGCGATTATTATGCTCATCTCGGACGCCGTTGATTGGTAAATAAAAATGGTTTGTTTGTGTACATGATTTGTAATTGTGGACGGGAGAACAGCATCAAGCATATCATTGTCAAATGACTACACTACAGTACATGAATTTGTTAAATAGGAAACCAAATTCAACAAAGCTTGAACACGATAATCTCTCTTTCTATAATTGACATTTGTTCCGCTCAAAAAGAAATAATTTGGTACCTGATGACGGTGTTAAAGTTACAATAAATGTAAGGATGAAAACAATTCTTCCTACTTCCATTGCATTTATGTACTTCCGGTTTGTGTTTTGTCACGAGGAGATAACTCTAATCAATCTGTTAAAAGAGGTCCACTCGATCGTCAGTAAATTACGCGTTGAATACCTTTCTCCCGCCTCGAGTAAGATAAGATAAGAGATCAGATTTTTATTTTCGAATTATCGGTCCATATGAGCATAACAATCAACATCAAATAAAGTTAATAATACAATAAACAATAATCAATAATATTAAAGAAAATATAAGGCAACTACACAGTATTACCTACCTTACCTCTGTATCTTTACCCCCTTTAGGGGAACCATGCTTCAGCATGTAAAACAGGTGCCCATTATTATGTACAGTGAATCCTCCACCAGTCGAATTAGTACACACACATGAATATACGTTTATATTTACACTTTAAAAATATTTAGCACTAAAAGTTTTCATCGCTACTGAGAACGTAAAACACAGTGTGGCTAAAAGTTTCCATCTTTAAAAACATAGCACATTATTAAGAACTTCATCAATAAAATCTAAAACTATTGATCCGCTATCCACATATTAATATAAAAAGATTTCTTCACTTTAAGAATATAAAACTTGTCCTAACTGTTTCGGTGTACTATCACAGCACAAGTTAGAATCTAAAACTATGTAAATCTTAATGTTATTGCCATTTAAAATATTTCATAAAAACAATCAGAGTCACTTCCGTTGTTTTTCGTAGGTACTCCATATTTAATCATTTTGGATTAAGCTTTAACGTTAACAAAATGGTTAAAGTTCAAGTTCATCTACTTTGGCCATCCCCCAACTGTACTTTACCAGTTATGAGATTTTATCTTAGTTCATATCAACATTTCTCATTGAAAAAGTCTCTATAATTATTGAAGTTTGCTTTCTACAAGTCTTTTATAGCGTGTAACATGTAGTTGGAATAGCGAGCGTCGAGATAACTGTTCTATACGGTATGCGTTGGCTGGGGCTATTTTCTGTGTTTGTACTATGGTTGTACAATCCAGTATCAGCTGAATTCTCTTAAAGTCACTGAAATGGTTGAGATTGAAGTTGGATTCCTCCAGTGTTGCACATAATTCGTTCATAATTGGTTCTCTGATAGATTTTAATTCTTTGCAGCTGAGAAGGAAGTGGTCTATTGTTTCCTCTTCATTTTTGCAGAGCAGGCAACTTGGGTCAATTTCATTTTTGTACATCTTTATACGCTTACTCTGGAGAATGTATGATCCAGTGAGTAGCTTCAGCTTCACAGTAAGCCTAGCGTTACCTCTTTCAGAATTGAAAATGATTCTAATTCAGTAATACTGTTACAGTTATATACCTATCTGGATCCAGAATACTTTACTGTGTGCATGTAAAACTGGTTAGCTTTGTGTATAAAACAATCATTGAAGATTCAGCTTGGTATTAAAAGTTCATTATTTAATACTTTATAATAATCAGGGTGAACGGACCCACTTTTAGGGCGAATGGACCCAGGCAAGGATTTATATAGTAAGAAGGATATGAATCTCGTATTTTCTCGCTTTATCTCCCGTGGCGAGATTTCATGCTACTCGCGTTGATTTTTTCTGTATCACCACTCATACACGTAAAATAAAAAAAAGTAGTTTCATACATCTAAAAACATATAAAAAAATGATAAAGCAAAGCAACCAATCACTAAGTTTTGTGGTGTACATCGAATACACTCTAAACTACACATTTATACACTTTGGTATGTCGATTTCATACATGTAAACAATGAAGTTTATTGATTTCTAAATAGGCCACCCCCATTTCCGCCCAGAACACCGCCATTTTGACAAATGATGATAAACAATCCTTAATAAATACAAATCGGGAGCACTGTTTTCAATAAAACTTCTTCTATTCATTGAAAAATATTTATATTATTACAAAAATGACGGCTCCGCTTAAATATTCGGTATGATGAGAGAAGAGAGGAGTTTGAAATTTAATTTCGAGTCTTGACCGCCCATAATAGGTGGGATTATGAAGGTCAAACGGGCAAATCGATTAATGGCGGGCAGGTGAGTGGGCGGATGGGCGGGCGAGCGTGCGTGTGTGTGTGTTTTTTTTTATAAAACGAAAACCGTTTAATATATTTTCTGATGATATAGCTGAAAAATTGTTGAATTGGCATTAAACAATAACCAATCAGTCACTCACTCACTATTTTCTGAGTTGATATGTTGCTCACCATTATTTTTACTCATTTCAAATCAATTCTCTCTTAAAAATGATTTGTGGTCGTTTTTAATTTTTTTACCTCCGCAAAATAGTTCTCCAAGAAGTGGGGGAAATCATTTTTAAGAGATAATTGATTTGAAAAGAATGATTTATTTTCATCTTTATTGATATTTACAATAATTAAAACAATTTTAAGTACAGTTTTTAATGTTTTCTAAATTTTACAAAAATCTTCTATACTGAGCGTTGACAGAGCGGGAACGACAACTCTGGATAGAGAATGAAATGTTTTATCAACTCGAAGAAATTTTCAAATCCATCTGAACAATAGTAGCATATATACACAGGGTCGTAAATTATGTGGAGGCGTGCTATTACGGTCTGACAAAAAAAAAAAAAAAAAGGAAGAAAAACTGAAAAGAAACAAAAAGGAAAAAAAACAATTTCTTCAGAGTAATGGCAGACGAATGCGCAGACTGCTCGAATCAAGCGCAAGCTATTGTTATACCGAAAACGATGTACTAGTAGACCTATGTGTCGGAACATTTCTGTGGTTTTGTAAAGCTGGTTAAAATGAATGCAGAGACAATATCAACATGCATACTAAATAAACTCCGTGAGTGAATGGGGTTTCGATTTGACACGTATAAGAGGACATGGTTATGACGGATGTTCTACGATGTCTGGAGAAGTGTCCGGTGTCAAGAGACGATAATTATTCAAGAGCTTCGAAATGCGAAGTATTTCGTACACTGTCGGACTGCCTAAATCTTGTCGTTGTCAACAGTTGTCAGTCAGTCGCAGTTGTCAGAAATTTTATGACAATTTTAGGAAAAATCATATGCCACGTTTCATCAGTGCGTCGAGTAGGCGTAAAAATATTATGAAATCTGTAATGAAAGATGAAGGTGAAGTCGCCGTTAGATTTGATTTGATGTATGATCAAGAAGAAGGTCTGTTTAACCAGGAAAAATGAATCCTATCAACACTAGCAGAAACTCGATGGACATCACGAACTGATACATTAACTTGGCGGTTGAAACACTATGACAAGGTTCTTGATATACTTGATGAAATTCAAAACCAAACCGTCGGCAACTCAGATGCAACATCCTATAAATTGACTTTACTTAATTTTGAAATATTAGTGATCGCAGTAGTAACCCAGTTCCTAATTGGATATTTAAGACTTTTGTCCATAGAACTTCAGTCTGAAAACTGTGATCTTGTGGAAGCACATGTCCAAGCTACATCTGTTCTCGAGATACGAGAAAATACCGAGGAAGCATTTGATGGACTTTTCAATAGAGCATGTACAATCGCCAATAAGAACGAAATTACGATCACCAAACCGCGATCATCTGGACGCCAACGCCGTAGTGAAAATGCAGCAGCTGAAACTGTGGAACAGCATTTCAGGATAAACATTTTTATCCCATTGGTTGATCACATCATCAAACATCTAAACGACAGATTTCCGGACGACATTTAAAAGCCAATGCAAATATGGATTCTACTTGCTTCCACGGTATTTCCGGAATTTGACGGACGACATTGTAGGTTCTATTGTTGATGAATATCAAAATGACATCCCATACCCTGATGACTTACCCCAAGACGTTCACAGGTGGAAAACTTTGACTTCTATTAAGGAATTCGGATCAAAATGTACCATAGAACAAGCGATTACACAAACGCAGTTCTATTCAAATATAAGACAAATACTATTGCTTCTGTTAGCACTGCCTGTAATGGTCTTGCAGTTGTGAGAGATCGTTTTCTGCACTATGGCAACTTAAAACTTGGAACAGGTCAACAATGACCGGAAGTAGATTGTGTGGTCTAGCAATGCTTCAGATACACAGAAATGACGATGTTGGCCATATTGAATGTGTGGAAGTTCTGAAGCGTTGGGATTCTTCAGGTCACAGAAAAGTTGCACTAGCCCTTGACAAAGCATAATGATAAACTTTCCATGATTAACCAACCATAACACCAAATATTACAAGGTTGTAATAATTTTAATTCAATAATTAAAATTATGAGTATGAAGTGTACATTTTCATTTTTTAGGTTAGAAAATTGTTTCTCTGAAACCAAGTCAAAATAGCTCGGGAAAAGAGAAACCAAGTCAAAATAGCTCGGGAAAAGCAAAAAAAGCAGGATAAAGCATGAAAAACTGCTCAGCTTTCGGGGGCCTAACCGTCCCCCGGACCCCCGCCTATTTCACTGCCTCCTCATAAACTTGTACCAATTTATGGCCCTGATACATGTATTGATCCATGTTCCATCTTAAATAGATCCTGAAATGAAAAAATGAATGAATGAATGGTTACTAATCCGACTGTGGGTGCGGATCTCACACCTTAATAAAGACCTTTTAGTGACTTCTGAATGTTTGACTGTTTAGTGATTGTTGTATCCATAACAGTTGTCTGTATCTGAATGTTTGACTGTTTAGTGATTGTTGTATCCATAACAGTTGTCTGTATCTGAATGTTTGACTGTTTAGTGATTGTTGTATCCATAACAGTTGTCTGTATCTGAATGTTTGACTGTTTAGTGATTGTTGTATCCATAACAGTTGTCTGTATCTG
>MJUT01000681.1:192083-203517 GCA_002080005.1 Gigantidas platifrons
AATGTTTGACTGTTTAGTGATTGTTGTATCCATAACAGTTGTCTGTATCTGAATGTTTGACTGTTTAGTGATTGTTGTATCATAACAGTTGTCTGTATCTGTTCTTTTTCGTTGTGGTTTGGATGAAAGTAAAATCAAGGGTAACCATGGTTAAAGCGACATCCAAAATCTAAAGTCAATTTTTGAAGGAACAAAGACGAAGCAAGGAAAACAGACAAAAACAACGAGTAACACTGAGAAACTGAAAAAAAAACCACACAGAAAACTAAAAGTAAATGAGCAACTCGGACTCGACCAAAAACTAGGAGCATGGACCAGGTGCACCGGTAGGGTAAGCGTTCTATCCCTATATCCTATGTTGTATCACTGACATATATCACATATCTTTTCCTTTCATTGAATGAATGTTAACATAGGCCGGTATTACGTAACATGTCTTCATACCACTGCATACTTAAAGACATATGCTCTCTAAAATGTCGAAAAAAATGAATAAAAAATATCTGTATTAGAATATGCCAATTTTGTATTCTGGTCGTCTTTATTTTACGGCAGTTGATCGCGTCGTCACTGAAACAAAATCTGCGTTTGAACGTGTCATGCATCGGACGTTGATCGGATCATTTTTGCCATACGTACCGTTGAATAAGAGTGAATTACACAAAAAACAATTGAAATTGGAATAATGTTTCATACATCAGATACAAAGCTTTAATATCGATGTTCAATCATAACTTGGGATTGATTGATTGATTGATTGATGTTTAACGTCCAGCGAACAATTTTTCAGCTATATTCAGGACGAGAATAATTTAAACGCCACGGGACTCGAAATAAGGAAAGGTGATGGGTAGGGACGGAGAATTTTGCCAGTGCAACAGGTCTCCTATGGACCACTCATCATGAGCATAATATTCATAATGAGCTGTTACACTGGGTTCTTTAACGTGCGAAGAGGGTGGCAATCTCTCAACACGGGACCTCGGTTTTATTTACGTCTCATCCGAAGGACGGTTTGGTTGTCAATTTATACATCCCGCACAACCGACGGACGCCCCTTCAAGCCGAAGAAGCTCTCGGTCCCATTTCTATACCCCGGGGTTCCCGCGGGGTTGACCCCTTTTAGAGGACTAGTGCCTCTAGGACGGAGAAACCTGGTGCCTATTCCACAGGCACTCAAATTCCGGACCCCCCCTTTTTTTCCTCAATTGGTCCCTCCCGCGATTATGGTATGGATCTTTGTCTGGAAGTACATCTTTGAGTCATTTATCCATATTTTACAACATTTAGTGTTACAACTCTCTCGTTAGATACTAACTTTTGTTTCTAGGTCCAGCTGCCGTTTTACTTAGGTTTATTTAAGTAATATTCCAGCACGGGTGTTGTTGGTATGTACTTAAATATTAGGACAAAACAATCTTCAAATACACGTTCTGAATATTTTTGGATTTATATACAACCAATAATGTCCGTAACGACATCAACCATACTATTAACAAATTGTCGATTTTCAGAAAATTTATAAGAACAACGTGCATGAATGTTTACAATCACAAACCTTACATATAATGATGTTCGCCGTGATATCACAGGCTTGAGAATTTACCTGTGTGGTGGACAGGAAATCAAAAATTTCGCTTGTCTTTCAATGAAGGCTCAACTTTAAATTGTCATTATTATTTTGTTATTTACGATAATTTAATAATTCTTTCAGAAATGAAAATTATATAGCAATAATTAATTCACATCGAAGGTTTGATAAAAATATTCAGAATAAAAAGATTGGAAATTCAATCTTGTTTCATTTAGTTTTGAAGCGTAAAAATGCATTATTTCATATTAGAATTATAAATTTATCATATCAAAATAAAAAAAAATGTAAACTGACAGAACAAAAATTAATTTTCTTAAGTCTCTAAAACAATTAACAGAACCACAATTGGTTTGGAAACAAAAAAGTGATAAAAGTTAAAAAAAATTGGTTACTTTCCTGTCAATTACGTTATTGTTTTACTGCCAACCAATTATTTGTTTAATGACATGCAAATTAGTGAATATGACATCACTAATGAGATTGGCGAACATTCCTATATATGAATTTGTGAAAGTCAAAAGTTATGTCCAAATCAAATTGTCATTTTTCAGTATCCGAATTTTAATTGTATCATTTTTGGTGGAATGACTATCAGAAATGAAATAATTTCAATTACTAGATGAAAATGTAGAATTTTCTGCTTTCATGTATAAATTGGACAAGCAAAATACCGCGTGAGAAAATTTAGAAGAAAGTGTGTTTTACATGCATACTTTAGTTTTAAAACTTTTCTTGTACATTGGTCACTGCTGGATTGTATTGTAATCTCAACAGTCTTGTTTTATTTGGTTTCGATAAATGTCCTACAAATTTTATGAAATATTTCGAACAATGCCCAGCATATTTAATTGACTGACATTGCTTGCAAATTAAAATTTGAAGAAAAATATAAAATAAGAAAAATAAAATGAAATGTTTTCTTTTTGACATTCTGTGCGAGCCTTCAAAATAGTTCCAAAATACCAATAATCATAAATTAGTCCGCTAATTTCAATAATAGTTGTTACATTCTGTTTAACGTTGATTTGTTTATCAGCACTGCATTAAAAATGATAGAATATACTTTCCTACAAATATTATACCACATTTTCGTGGAAAATATGCATGTCTGTTTTCGTTTATAGTTGAACTTTATATTAACGTACTCATATGTTACCTGTTTGTGTTGTGCGGCTTAAAAGGAGAAGTTAATTTTAGAGATTATCGATGAAAAAGTCAGGTTTTTAAGAGAAACCAATCGTCACATACGCTTATAAACAAATAAGACGTTCTCTTACAACATTCTGCATTTCAAAAATATAGGTCTAACATTGTGTACATATAGATAACGTCAAATTAAAACTTATTATTACGAGTCCTCATCACTGATTCTTGCAAAATTTTGGATGAAGATTCCATAACACCATCAGCAGCCTGAAGTACAGAAGACAAATCTAAGGTTCAAGACACTATTCTCATTCTGGTGCCAATGAAGCAGTAGAATATGTCATATTCAGACAGGTTTGTAGATTTAAAATTGAAACTTTGGAAGTTTATTTGTCGAAGGGCGACAGCAGGTATTATTTGTTCAGCAGGAAGTAAACCTTGAATAATACCATGTAATATATCCTATAGGTATAGTCAGAAGTATCGGGTTTAGAATTTAAACAAGATTGTGCAATTATAATTTTATCTCAATTGGATTCCCTTTACAATCTACCGAATTACAATAGCCTACTACTAGTAGTACATTGTAGTACTAGTAGTACTATACTACAATGTACTACTAGTAGTACATTGTAGTACTAGTAGTACTATACTACAATATATGCTACTGAAACTGTTTGTAAGTATAAGAATAAGAATATAAGAATAAGAACTTTATTTACCAAATCAGGGACCCACAAGGGGCATAAGTATAGGGATGTTTGCGGTGATGTCACAGGCTTGAGAATTTACCTGTGTGGTTGGCAGGAAATCAAAAATTTCGCTTTTCTTTCAATGAAGGCTCAACTTTAAATTGCCATTATTATTTTGTTATTTACGATAATTTAATAATTCTTTCAGAAATGAAAATTATATAGTAATAATTAATTCACATCGAAGGTTTGATAAAAATATTCAGAATAAAAAGATTGGAAATTCAATCTTGTTTTATTTAGTTTTGAAGCGTAAAAATGCATTATTTCATATTAGAATTATGAATTTATCACATCAAAATAAAAAAAATGTAAACTGACAGAACAAATATGATTTTTCTTAAGTCTCTAAAACAATTAACAGAACCAAAATTGGTTTGGAAACAAAAAAGTTATAAAAGTTTAAAAATTGGTTACTTTCCTGTCAATTACGTTATTGTTTTACTGCCAACCAATTATTTGTTTAATGACATGCAAATTAGTGAATATGACATCACTAATGAGATTGGCGAACATTCCTATTACAATGATTAGATATTACAACAAATACAATGCAGAATAAAGGATTTTTCGCTTTGTCATTTTATTTGTATACATTGTGTATATCCGTGATTTGTATTGTTTTGTTTAGTTTGTATTTGCTTGGCCCCTATGGGCGTAATTTTGCAAATAAAGATTATTACGGTAACTCATATAAACATATACAAGCATTAATCCAACCAGATAGTATATAGAAACTATCTTGTAATATAATATAACAAGGCTACCTCAGCAGTCCAGAATACATGGCATAGGGCAGAGCTACATGTATGTGTGTTAGTTTACATATTCATACATTCATATACACATACATACATATATATATATATATATATATATACATATATACACTCACATACATAAAAAGCAATACAACAAGTATATGTACACATTGAAACTAAATCACATAAAGATTTGTATAATATGAATGATAGGTGTGGCTGCTGGTGGTCACTATATAGCTGAAATAATATATATTATAGTTGTGGCTGCTGGTGGTCACTTAGTCCGAGATTCCTCTGCCGTTTGATGACTATTTACATCTTGCTGTTGTCGTTGAACGTCAGAGCGCTCTCCATAATGAAAACAGCGGATTTTTCTCCCCATCTCAGACCAGTGATTGGGATTACCACGCGCCCTGCGCCATAGTCGCATTACCCGACGAAATGGCGCATTTCCACATAAAAGCTCCGCGTCATATGCGCGTATTCGTTTTCTGATGAAGTCAGACGTACATACAGCCGAACCGTTCTGTCAAGACTGCACGGACATAGTCCCATTGAAAATTTTTAATCCCAATCACGGAGAAGACCTCGTAAGTTTATAACTTGTGTCTGATCCATTGTCTGTATTTGTTTGACAATAAATATGTTTAAAGTAATCACTGTATCTAATTTATAATTTAGTTTTTATTTCAAAATGATCTGTGAAAGTTCAACTGCAAATCAACATCGATATCTGGTACCTTGTGTACATACAATTTTATACGGAATTCAGGCTTAAATAAATCGTAAACCAGTTTCAAAAACTGATATATCTGATAACCGCAAAGTACAACAACGAGCAACAACGGACTTATAACACTTTCCCGGTGGGAATTATCGGATACCGATCAGCATGTCACTTTCCCGTGTGTTTTTTTACTTTCCCCGGGAAACGTGAAATGGGAATTTTCATTCATGCATTGCACAGCGTTTATCATGCATATCAGATGGATTTTTTTGTCCAGATCAAGGTTTAAGCCAAGAATTAAAAAAAAAGGTGTTAAGTTCAAGCTCGTATGTCCTTCATCATACTGTATTTATTCAAACAGAAGGGTGTGAGTTGTCAGATAGTTTATATATCTCCTCCACCCATGTATTAAAGTTTGTTAAATGTTTTTATTCTACATTATTTTTCACACTGGATTTTGGCGCATAGTTCTGTCATTATGGCCCATTCATATCAAAAATGTCCCATTGAATTTTTTTTTAATCCCAATCACTGTCAGACGTGGCACATTTCCACGTTTTGTGGCTATCAGATTTTATTTTCTATCCAAAACCCAAATATATATCGCTTCACCAATCATTTTTCTATTGTTAATGAAGTATAGTCTGAAAAAAATCCAAGCAATCGTTAAAAAAAAACCTAAATAATAATAAATAATCGGGGAAAAAACTTGGTCGGGAAATCAAATGTAAAAAGAAAATACATTATGTTGACACCCAGTGATCGGGAAAGTCCAGCGCCATGCGCAGTGAAAGTAAAATGTAAGCGCCTGTGTGGAGCACAATAATTTTGCAAGGTTCGGTATCCATGTAACGATAGTCATCAGTCGTGTGGTACACCGAATTGCAGTGAACCCCACTGAATTATGCATAATCGTGTCGAAATTGGATCATTTATATATTTATCGGACTGTCTCGTGGTTTTTCCTTTGCTTAACGCTGAGGTAAATATAATTATGAAATGTCTAAATACCGGAAAAGAATAACAACCAATGATGTGACTTTTTTCCAAATGTTACTCCAAATAAACGTTTGTAAATTTGATTTTTGACAAATATGAATCAAAAGAATGAAAATTTGTATAAAATCATCCCAAAATTCAATATGAAATTTTATTTTAACGGAAAATTCTATTTCTGAAAGTACGTGTCTGCGAATTATTTTTTGCCGGTATTTAGTTGAATTTTATAGAAAAATGCCTCCGAAAAAAAGCAGCGTCTGCCTGTTTTACCTGGCCAGAAGACTTTGTTTTCGTTTGTTGGTCGAGATGGAAATAACAATTTCGATCCTGACGATTCCGTGAGAAAAGAAACTGAAAATATGATTGACTCTGGCTCACAAGACGTACCCTGTCTCATCAGATTGTGATGGTAACGAGAAAGACGTCCGCAAATACCGTCCTGTTCATGGTTGTTTATTGTTAAAATTTACTTGGAATAAAAATTAATTTGAAATGTACGACTTTATAAAGCCTTTTGACCTTCATTTGATTTGCTGTGAGTGTAACTGAGTTGAGAACCGATTCAATAACAAAGGCATGAAAGGTGTATCAAATGTTAATTTTTTTATTCTCTGTAATTTTGATTATATTCAATATCAACTTGTGAAATTCCTTCAAATTGTTCTTGTTCCTTGTGGAACAAAATGTAAGTGGTTTCTCAATTATATTGGTCAAGATAAGGAAATCTATAATACAAATTTAACTATACATCAGTGTCACTGGATTGGAGAAATGAAGCTTGAAGCCCTAATTCCTGTTCGCCCTGATAACTATAATAGGGTATTAAAAATAATAGAAAAATAAGTGATATTTGATTGCTTATAGATATTAAATGGAGAAATTTTAAATATGTGGCATGCTAAGGTGTATGTTTCGATAATGGGCAAAGTTAAACATTTCAGTCCTTGGAATAACAATGTAGTGAAGCAGGTAAAGATGAGTGAATCCAGAGTTTGTAGAAATCACTAGAAAACTGAAAACCAATTCAATTTCAATCAATTATATTTATTTAAATGTTACATGAGCTATAATAGTATGAAAATACATATCTATGCATTATTGTGCTGGAAATTTATTTCATTTACAATGGCCCATTCATATGATAGCATGGCCCATTGAAATTTTTTTGAGGGGGCCATGGGCCCATTCTGAAAAAAACCTTCAAGATCACTGGACACCCTTTCAAAAGTTTATCATGTTTATCATTGGTAGATCTAGGGGGGGAGCTCCCCATTTTTTTCGGAAAATTTATTAAAATTATGTGAAAATTGTCGGAAATGACACTATTATTACCTGTTTTTTTTTATTCTGAAACCCCTTTTTAAATTGTCTGGATCCAAGCCTTTAAAAAAACAAAACAAAATAAAAAACATTGACCTGTTAAATGTGCACTTACAACTGAACAGTTTATTGGTAGAAAAATACTTTATCATATTCAACATATATTCTTACTTACTTTATTTAGCAGTTCTGTGTAATATTTGTGACAATATGGTTAATATTCATTTTCTACAAAAAGTTCAGTTTAATATAACGTCTTTATTATATAGATAGGTGTGAATTATGGAGATTTATCCGTGAAATAAATTCCGATATTTCACATGTGAAATATCAGTTTTTTCCCGCCAGAACTACTTTTAGACAACTTTAAGTGTAGTGGTTACATCCCTTGTTGTGTTACTGTGAATACACACATGATTGTAAACTGAAACAATTAAACAAATGAAAAAGTTTTAGTACTTTTATAAATTATTTTAATTGAATCATTTTATTGATACATTAAAATCGAACACTTGCTTATTCTAAATCGAATCATTTCACTAGCATAACACAACAGATTTAAATATAAACAAACAACGACATTGTTAAAAGTGCATTGTAGGTTGTCAGTTTNCTAATTCCTTTCACCAACCCTTTTCAATGAAAAATCGTCTGCTTTGAACAATCGTAAAATTAAAAAAAAAAAAAAAAAATGTCTGATCATTTTGACGCATATACGGCAGCTGTAGTCTCCAAATTTTTAGAAGAAAATGATTTTGACTTGGAAAATGTGGAAATGCAAGAATTTAATATTCTAGATGTCCAAACAAATGTTCCAAATTCCAATGGCAATACAAATGAAATTGTATATCAAACTAAAGCCCAGTCGGGTAGATTTCAAAACGTTTCATTTGAGGACATTGATTCATTCCTTAGTTCGAATTTTGTTACACATGAAATACACACGACTCGGACAATAATAACACATCGTGCCTTGTTCCTCAGATAAATTGGACTGACATTAGTCACAATTGCAATGAATTTTTCCACAACAACTTTACAAATCCGCCCATATTCAAATAAAATTCAGAAACTCGTCCTTCATTTAAATTTCCAATTTTTTTCATCGAAGCGACAACACTTGAATGTGCAGCCATATTGATTACACACTATCATTGCTCGTAGATTCATACGCATGGAATGAAATATACAAATTAAATAAAATAATATAAAAGACATTTTGGAAGTCTATATAATAAACAGTATAACTAATCATAGATTTTGAATATCAAAATAAGACCACTCGTGACCGAATACGCATTAAGGATTAAACTCATGGACGGAACAAGTTCCGCCCACTCGTTTAAATCCTTATGCGTACTTCGGTCTCTCATGGTCTTATTTTGATATTCAAAATCTACGATTAGTTATACTATATATCATTCCTGAATATCAAATGAATACAGGTACATATCAAATAACATCTCTCATTATTAACCAATCAAACTGTTTAATCCTTAATACAACTCAGTCATTCAATCTATCTTTATAGAAGAGGTACCCAATCGGGAAACCACAAAAATGTATCGATTTATGAAATTTAATGTTTCTGTGTTTATTGTTTTTGTTTTTTATGATATTTTGTAATGAATATTTCGTGTATTTAGAATAACATGGGGAGTAAGTTAGTTATACACTTCGGTATACAGTGTTTCTGGATTAGAAGAGGTACCCAATCGGGAAACCACAAAAATGTATATAACTAACTTACTCCCCATGTTATTCTAAATACACGAAATATTCATTACAAAATATCATAAAAAACAAAAACAATAAACACAGAAACATTAATCTAATCCAGAAACACCGTATAATTAAATAAAATTAATGGCAGGGGTGTGGGAATATTGAAATGTTCTACTTATGTTTATTAAATTGGTTTCTAATCCAGAAACACCTATACCTCAGTGTATAACTATTACGTATCAAAGGTATGTACAAAAAACAGGACAAGTAGGATTTTGTCCGGACAAGTAACTTTTTTCAGATGACTTGCCCGGGGACAAGTAGAACATTTCAGTATTCCCACACCCCTGCCATTACACGTAATGGAGCAGCCGCCGAGATTTTTAGCGCTCGCTTACAGATATTCTGAAACCTGCATTTATCAATAATAAGACATAACTTTTCCTTTTGTCCACTATTATAACAAGTTTTTATCACCTACCAGTATTTTAGAATGTAATTCCCACAAAATAAAAATCCATTTACGTTCTTCGTTCATACATTTTGAATATCGTCATTTGTAGTCATTTCCGATCAAAGCGTCGCTTTGGTATTTTCCTTATTTGGATGTCGATATACCATATTTGGCAATTTGAGGCGTGAATGTTTACATCAATAGTAAATTTCATAGCAAGAAATACCATATTTAGAAAAGCTCTGCCTTCCGTAGTTTCTGATTATGGCAAACGATCAATAAATTTGAACAAGGTTGTTGCTACCTTTGAAAAGCATACATTTCTCAGCCAAACCGATTTAACAAGGACTGGGATCATCAGTAATAGTTATAATGAAATGTTTGAAGCGTTATTTAATAGTTAGTTTTTATGTTCAACTGCAATTTATTTTTTTGCTCCATTGTGCCGAATGGGACCTCTTTGTAGCAGTTTGTCACAGGAGCTACATTATTGCAGCTACTATCCCATTAAACATACCACAGATACTGGATGCGGCTCTGGGTTGCTTCATGCCTTAAGCAACCTAGTTTTTGACTGACCAGATTAATGTTAGAAGAAAAAAAACTTTATTTCAAAAGAGATGATTCAATTTTCCTATTGTGAATTTTATATGAACATTGTTCGTAGTTCAGCTCGACCACTGTCCTGCATCCTGTTGAAATTTTGGTAGTCAAAACCAGCGAGGTTGGCGAGACTGCTGTGTCCCCTTCAACCTGAAACATAAGTATATATAGCATACCATTCTGTATTGTTTATTTCTTAAATCAGTAAATATACTGTTGATCAATTATTTCTGTTCAGGTTATTTATTGGTTGATGAATTTTATCAATACAGACTTCAACTTGTTTTCAACATCATTCTCAAATTTTGACTCATAATGATTGCTACTCATCAGTGCACATGTATCCGAAATCTTAAAGCTAATATTTACCCAAACACTTACAAATTTAATGTTCAGGATTTGTTACGATGTATGTATTACTATCTATTGAAATTAAACTAGGCAACTTGTCCTGTTCCTGTTGTTAACAAATTACTCAATGAAAGTCGATTGACAATATACAATATACATGTAGCTACAATTGTAGTTCTCCAATCTTTATATTGGTAATATAAACACCTCAGGTTTTGTACACATATCATCTTTATTGAATATTATTATATTATGTTATGTACCAGAATGCAGGACTTTGAATCAAATTATTATTTTATTGGGCAGGAGGGGGTTTGGCGGGGACAACAAACTTTTTGAAATTCGTCGAATCAAGCAGGCACAAAATCACAAGGACGGGCAATACTGCCAAGTATGCCGGTCCGGGTGTCCGACAAAATTTGTTGTTTGTGTATTTTGTTTTGCACCGGAAATCGGAAATGCAACTGGTATGCCGGAACAATCACTGTCAACTCGGAATTAGATTCTGCTTCAAATGACATTTACTTCTTAAATATGCAACTGTTTCCATGGTAATTCTATTAATCATTGTATTTTTATAGCTTAAACTGGCTGTGATGCATCAACGTGACCATTTCGTGTGTTTATATTTGAAAACATGGCGGGTCAGGTTTTTAGCTCACCTGACCCAAAGGGTCATGTGAGCTTTTGTCATCACTTTGCATCCGTCGTCGTCGTCGTCGTCCGCGTCTGTAAACTTTTCCTACTTTCTTCTTCTTCTTTGAAACCACTGAACTGATTTGGACCAAATTTGGCAGAAATGTTCATTGGGAGGTCCTCTACTAAATTTGTTATTTTGGTGCAGATCGGAAATCCAACATGGCCGCCAGGGCCAATAATGTGTTCTGATTGGTTGAAACTTTGAAAATCTACTTAGCCGATGGAATTATAACATTACAGAAATGATGACTGGATGGTCCTCTACTAAATTTGTTATTTTTGTGCCGATCGCATATCCAA
>MJUT01000681.1:215540-248970 GCA_002080005.1 Gigantidas platifrons
TGTGTACAAAAATGTATTTTTTAGAGTAGTCAAGGGATAAAAAAAAATCGTAACAAGCCCCTGTGCACGACCCCCGGATGAAAATGATGCTTTTGTTTAAATGATAGACGTTTGACTCATCACAGTCACTTGAAGTTTCAAAAACTAAGGGGCCCGGGTGGCTCAATGAGTTAGGTCGCTGGATCTAACAACTCATACCAGACTATCACCAATACGGCGTGGGTTCGCGCTTGGCTTTGTAGATTACAAAAAAGGGTGCACTCGACTCGCAACCGCAAGTGATAAAGTTTACCAGTTGCTTGCCCATGGTCGGTGGTTCTCTCCGGGTACTCCGGCTTCCTCCACCACTAAAACTGGTTGCCATGATATAGCTCAAATATTGTTGAAAGTGACGTTAAACACCAAAAATCAAATCAATCAAATCATTTTCAAAAACTAAAAAACAAATAAGAAAAAAAAAAAAAAATTCTAATTTTTTTGTATTTTTGGAACTGTAAGAGACTGTGGACTCATAATCATAGACTGGTAAAATACATGTACATGTCTATGTGTAGATGCGATGCTCGCCTCATAATCATAGACTGGTAAAATACATGTACATGTCTATGTGTAGATGCGATGCTCGATGCTCATGCTCGATGCTCGCTTGTAGGCTGTGCCTAATCCATATTAGACACTTTTTATGCTAAATTGATTTTTATTATCTAGTCAAGACTGTTTGATCTCTGAATTATTGGTAACCCTTTGTTAATACTTAGTATATAATGATGAAATCCAGGACAAAAAATAAACTTTCTTAAATATATTAATGTTTTCCTGCTGACTTCCCAAGTTGGTTCACATTATTGAATACCATTCTTCAAAGGTATTACACCTTTGCAACTTAGTATTTACAGGTAAAACATTCCATCATAGGTCAATGGACCCTTTCTATGCATGGTCACTGAATTGTAACACTGCATCTGTAGGTTTTTGCTGTATTGGTTAAAATTATACAGAGCACATTAATTTAGTAAGAAAGAAAGTAATAGCTGGAGGCACAACAGTTTTACCTAAGATAGATGTAAGGTCAGGTCAGGTGACGCCTGACTATATTATACTAAATGTGACTTGGCAGAAACATGACAATCCTGTGTGTTAGAAAGTTTTTGTTTTTATGTGTGTACAACTCATTGACATGCTTTATTGATTTATAAAGATTATTATTGGATTATAAATACCAGTTAAATAGGATTATTTAAAATAATTTCTACAATAATATTTATCATACAACATTCAATAGGATTTACAAGTGAAAACAATATGCACTAAATAACACACCTACATTTAGGTGTTGATGGTGGCTTTTTAATACAGTTCATCATCCATAATTGATTTGGAGGGTATAGAAGTTGTGTTTATTTAAAACTGGTCTGAAGTGTGGATATAAAATTTGTGTAGAATTGTTACATAAATATACAGTATAGTAAACATCAAGTGCAAGGTACTTTGATAGACAACAGCTGATTATCAGTGATAATCTGTAAGATTGATTGTCTAATTATTTTACCTGATGAAGATAAAGACTAGAGGTCAGAGGTCATATTAATAATTACACATGATGAAGGTAAACTGAAGGTTGTTTTTAAAACTGTAAATTTGAGAGAATTATGTAATAGAAACCTACACTTATGCAGCTGTTCAAGTGAAGATTCTTATAACATCTTTTCTACATTAAATTGAGGAGTCTGTTTAAAAACAAGTGCCTGGTAGTTTCTATTTTGGTTGATAGATGTGAAATTCTATACTTGATGCTGATGTGGAATGTAGAGCTCTGTTGTTTTTAGCTTCTCAACAGTGTAACAAAACATCTTGTGTAGTTTTGTAGAAGAAAATTGATGTGTGTTTTTAATATGATTATAATGTGTGTTTCCTGTTTCTGTGTTTTGTGGGAAGTATTTCAACGAATGATTGTGTCGTAGATAAATAATTCACTATTTTCTTACATTTAAATTGGAACAATATATAATTTTACGTACAACATGTCGCTTAAGAAAGGAATGAAGAAAAAATGGAGATCTATGGATGCTCTGTTTCGTTCTGGATCAAAGGAAAATTTAAGTGGTTTGTTACGAGGTTCTAGAGAAAATTTAAGTACTATTTCTGGATCTCGAGAAAACCTTAGTAAGATTGGACAACGTGCAGAATCTGTGGAAAAATTAACAGATCTGGATCATAATCATAACAGTCCTAGGAACAGTAGAAGTTTAAGGTTCAGGTGGGTAATGAAACACAAAAATATACCTACAGTATAAGAGGTATATATGGGGTGGGGGGCTTTGTTTTTAAGCTTCAGGTTGGTAAATAAAGAGGTACACATGGGTTTGTTGTTTTCATTACCCTGCTGTACCTATTTTAGTTTCCATGCTCAAATATCTTTAGTGTCCACAGCTGTTCTGATCTATATACATCTCAGTACACAGGTCAAGCTTGATTTTGGTCATACTATCTTGTACAGTTGAGGAGTTATTCCCCTTCATTAATAAAAAAAAAAAGATTTCCACTCAGGCACTGGCCCGAGAAATATCGGTCCACGAAGTGCTCTTAGAGTTTTAGCTCCTTCAGAATTGTGTGGGTTTTTCTGACCATTGAACTTAATTACATTAACTTTGTGGATTCTGATTTTTCATGCTGGTTTATACTATCCCTTTTATAGATTTTGCATCTGGTAATGAAAGTGCCGGTTTTATAACATTTAGTACAAACTGTACATGTCATTCCACTAATGCCATTCTGCAACCATGGATAAGTTGTCGTCCATTACGGAATAAATACACATTTTCTTTTTTCCGTTTCATACGCTTTACTTTTTTCGTTAAATATTTGTTATTTCGACTTTATGTTTTTTTGAATTCGTTAAGAAACAATCCATGATTGTGCTTTTCCTTAACTGGGCGCTGCCATGTTTTTCACGACGAATTCCGAATGGACGAGATCCAACGAGATTCTTGGGCAATGAATACGCTGAACGGAAATCAACGATTTTTACCGAATAATGTGATTGGCTGCTATACTTATCAGCAAGGACTTTATTAATATGGGACGAAGTCCCAACTATGGTAGAAATAGCAATTTTTTTCTATATACTAATGCCTAAATTTTCATGCACCGGAAATGACATACCGGAAGCAATACATGTACAGCTACAGTGGGTTTCTGCAAAAAATTTGATGCAGTAAAAAAATGCTCTTGTAGGGGCACGAGTATCAAAGAACTAAAAATGACATATTGTATAAATAAAATCAAGAACGGGTACAAGGATGTAGAAAAAAAAATCAAGATGCAGCTCTCGTGAGAAGTGGAACCTGTTCAAAATATCGCGAGATAGAGCGTGAAGTAGTCCTTGACAACCATAAACAAAGATGACCGACAATGTTTATAATTTGTATGATGTATAAAACTAATGACGGCTTTTCTCATGAATAAAGCATCGCCCACGAACAACAAAATGTGCAAACTAAAGCTATAGTACAATAAAGTTTATTTCCTACTTCCGGTTATGAACCATGTTCGGTAGCGGATACGAAAACTGTCCGGAGTTTGGTCCCCGATATATTGTTTAAAAAAATTATTGGACTTCGTCCCAAGTTCGGTAATACCTATTATCATATTATTCTATTTTAAAGTCCTTGTTATCAGTCGATATTGAATGACACGGAAGTACGAAAAATCTACCGGTTGGAAGAAACGAAAGTTGCTGGCCCAAGTGGCCTGAGAATATCAACTGTTTCAGTGGGCCGATCTTTGTTCTGTTTGACTGGTCCGACCGTAAATATACTGGCCACGGGCCAGTGGTTACGTCGAACCTTGGTTTTAGTTTATAAGTTAGAAACACAGGTACCTGTGTCCTATGAACACATTCTTCTTATATTTATCAAGTGATTTGAACATGAGATACTATTACTTTTGACTTGTAAATACAATGTACTGTAGTACGTTTGTACTGATTACCATATCAGAGTTATTTCCCTTGTATATATTAATAGCAAAAATATTTGTCGACTGTTTTCTTCCACTGTGTTTTATAATTAATAGGAAATAACGAGAAAAGTACAAGTTTTTCTCATTCATTGTAAATGGAAGTTTGGCAATACAACTCCTTTGCAAAATACAGAAATACAGAAAAAATAGATTGTCACTCATTCCTTGACCATTTCTATACAATATAATATTAGTCTTGTAAAAGCAAAAAAAAGATTGATGTTCAACTCTTGGTCATATCTGTATTAGATAATATAAGTTGTGTAAAACAGGAAAAAAATAAACTGCATCAGTGGTGTATTGGGTAGTGTGCTCGCCTCGAGTTCAGTAGATTGTGGCTCGGAATCAGGATAATGTGTCAGAGTAGAGTGAGGCCAAAAATAAAAATAGGTTTGCTTGTTGTTGGCCGACCGACCCTCCGAAATTGGGGCCGACCCAATTTTTTTTATTGCAGTTGTGACAATTTTTTTTTTTTTTTTCGTTTAGCATTTGTGGTAAATCCGGATTTGTACTTTTCCGGTTTGATCCATATTTTATTGTATCCGGAACTTGTTCTAGATTCTCGGAAGTACTCGTATATTATATGCATATTTTTTCTCAAAAAAAAAAAAAAAGCCTACCTACCTACCCTCACCTTCTAAGTACGGGTAGACCAACAGCAAACAAAGCTATTTTTAAGTCTGGCCTGACATGCCTACCCCCAGTCGGATCTAGACTTGACTAGCGGATACATCCCTACAGTGAGCAGAAATCAACACAACTCAATTCAACAATGGAATTACCTGTCGAACTGGTTGGACTTCTCGAGCACGCAGGGATAAATGGAAAGAAATTGACTTGGAACCTGCAAGTTAATTCCGACGCTATATCGGTCAAGCTGGTTTGGATCAAGGCTAGGAAACCCGTTGAAGAAACAGGAGAAACTACCAGCCGGCCCCAGAAAAGTAAGCACCTCTCACCTTCCACCAGGAGAAGAAACGGCCGACGTATCGACCAGTGGAAGGCGAAAAGGGAAACCATTGTTGCTACTAAAACTTGTGTGCAAACACAGACAGCCGACCTCAACCCCTCCATACACGAAACGACGCAAACAAAGCAGCTCAACAACGACGCCAAAGCCATCAATATTCCAATAGTATCGAAAAATAAAAAGGAGCGATCTACACAGACCAAATGTACATACACTGGTATGATGCCTATAACGAAACAAACCACCGATCCTGAAGTTGTCGGCAAAGAATGGAAAACCTGTAAAGCGGTACGAAGTCCGTACGACAGAACGAAACTAGCCTACCAAACAAATTTTAGAGACGGATCGATATCTCTATCTGATCCATTCGACCCGGATGATCCAGCTCTCATCGATCGCTATCCTGAATATAATAGTACTGAAACAGATATTGGTGATAGACCACCGACACCAACACGGGATACAAATTGCAGGCAAAGGCCTAGCAAGAAGAAGAAATATATGTCCGCAATACCTGAGCAGGGTAGCCGGACTTAAAACCCTCATATACTACTACTTACCCCCAGGATTTTTGTAATATATAATATAAATATAAGTTAGAAAATATAAAATATAAAAAAGATAGATGTAATATACATGTAATTGAAGGTAACTGTAATAGGTACCCATGGACAGTGATTAAGTTTCATAAGAACCAGTTTTGAGATATTCCCTGTAAATTTCATTATCAGTAAAGCAGTTTCTGATATTTATGGGGATACCTGTTGCCATGGTATTTGATATGCACAAAATATACTAGTATATAGCCTACTTATAGTATTATTTCTTTTGATATTTATACCAGTAATGTAAGCAGCAGTTTCTTGGTTAGTGGTTTTATGAGTGCTTAAAAAATAGAGGCAACTCTCAAACAGAACATGTTATACAAAATAAAAGAGTAAATTGTTGTGAAAACATGTGTTGATCACAAATTAATTGATCATCTTGAAGAATACTTGTTTAACATGTAAGATTGATCTACTGTGTTGTTTAACATGCAAGATTGATCTACTGTGTTGTTTAACATGTAAGATTGATCTACTGTGTTGTTTAGCATGCAAGATTGATCTACTGTGTTGTTTAACATGTAAGATTGATCTACTGTGTTGTTTAACATGTAAGATTGATCTACTGTGATGTTTAACATGTAAGATTGATCTACTGTGATGTTTAACATGTAATATTGATCTACTGTGTTGTATGTAAACTGGTATCTTACTCACTATTTCTTTCTTTGTCTCGGTTTTGTTTCCTTTATATTGTAGAAAATCTACTTGAGAGCTTTAGTAAAATGGTAGTAACATTTATGCTGAGGATTGCTTCAGTTCAGATAACAAACATTTCTGTACCATTCATGAGGATTCGTTGATTGATTGATTGATTGGTGTTTAACACCAACTTTAACAATATTTCAGCCATATCATGGCATTAGGATTTGTTGATAAACAGTTGCACTTATAAATACATGTACAAAATGTATATAAATTTCATTGCCTGTTTAAGGGAGAATATGAAAAATGACATTTTTTTTACATGATAATTATAAGCATATAAATAAATGTCAGAGATGAATCATCATTTTGATAAACATAAAGTGACAATCTCTCTGACATACAGTCTGCATTGTTTTCTGATAGGTTTCCTGTAGATCTATTTAATTTTACTATATAAATTTAATTGAAATAAAAGACCTAATTATGTGTTTTAAGTATGAGTTTTTACTTCCTGATTGGATTTGTTTTCTCTCATGAATTAATTTTATGATATATTTTTAGAAAGACACAAAGTTATAGACATTATCAGCATAAAATAGTAGTGAAACAGTAGTGTACACACATACATGTAGCTTAACTTGTGTAAAATGATATAAAGAGTATATAAACTTATAAAAAAATCTGAAACAGGATCTACACTTGTACAGTCATGTAATGATAGCTAAATTTTATCAACATCTTGTAAAGTTATTAGGGTGAAAATATATGAAATGCACTTTTACAAAATGATAATATATAGGGTAAAGATAAACTTGTATGAGATGTTGTAAGGGTAAAGATAAACTTGCATGAGATGTTGTAAGGCTAAAGATAAACTTGTATGAGATGTTGTAAGGATAGATAAACTTGTATGAGATGTTGAAAGGATAGATAAACTTGTATGAGATGTTGTAATGATAGATAAACTTGTATAAGATGTTGTAATGGTAGATAAACTTGTATGAGATGTTGAAAGGATAGATAAACTTGTATGAGATGTTGTAATGATAGATAAACTTGTATAAGATGTTGTAATGGTAGGTAAACTTGTATGAGATGTTGAAAGGATAGATAAACTTGTATGAGATGTTGTAATGGTAGGTAAACTTGTATGAGATGTTGAAAGGATAGATAAACTTGTATGAGATGTTGTAATGGTAGATAAACTTGTATGAGATGTTGTAAGGGTAGATAAACTTGTAAGAGATGTTGTAAGGGTAGATAAACTTGTATGAGATGTTGTAAGGGTGGATAAACTTGTATGAGATGTTGTAAGGGTAGATAAACTTGTATGAGATGTTGAAAGGATAGATAAACTTGTATGAGATGTTGTAAGGGTAGGTAAACTTGTATGAGATGTTGAAAGGGTAGATAAACTTGTATGAGATGGTAAAGGGGATGTGAAGGGGTAGCTAAGCTTTTTGCAAAATGTTAAACTGGTTGCTAAATATAAACAAAATGATAATATGGTAGCTAATCTTGTAATTTAATTTTGAAAGGGTAACAAAATTTGTTACTTTTACATAAAGTACAAGACAACAACAGTAGAACTGAAATGATATATCTTTTATAGGACATTTTAAGAGTAGAATTCAAATGACTTCTGAGCCAAAATAAAATGTTTTGGTTAAGCAAGTATATCATAAGTAAAAATAACAGGCACTCGTCTTGATCAACATATCTTTATGTATATCAATATGTATATTTGAGAACCGCATCGGTGGCGTAATGGTTAGTGTGCTCGCCACGAGTGCGGTAGATCGTGGATCCGAGTACCGGTCGGGTCAAACCAAAGACTATGAAATTGGTATTTGTTGCTTCTCCACTAAGCACGCAGCATTAAGGAGAAAGAGCAAAGACTGGTTGGCTCGGAATCTGGATAATGTGTTCGAGTGGGGTGACATGTCTATCCGCGGACTATTATTTCAGTGAGCTAGCACTATAAAAATTCAACTCAGTGCGTTGATATAGTACAAAGCGGACCTCATCATCTTCTCATTGAAAATTAACTTGTTCTCGCCATGATATAGCTGGAAAATTGCTGAGTTGGCATTAAACAACAATCATTCACTCACATTTGAGTAGATAGTAAAGATGCCGGTGGTATATTGGAGGCAATTGCTTGTCACAAAAATACATTTATTTTTACATTAAAATATTCCAGGTCATTTAAGGTGTACAAAGTAGTTTGCTGTCACCCTTGTCATTACCTGTCATTGACAATATTTCCTTCATGTGTCTTCACCATGTCTAAACATGATATTCCCCTAAAGTACACAAGACCATGGAAAGTCTTAATATGTGGACAGGAACTGACTTTAGTTTATCAGCTAACTTTATTTACTTTCAGACTGGGAAGTCTGAGTCATGTTAAAGAAGACCAAGGATTACAGAAACGGGACGAGGGAGGAGGTGGTGACAAGGAAAAGGAATTAACTGGAGGTATGTATATCAACACAGATTTGGGGGGGGGGGAGGATCAAAATAGCATATTATATATATATGTCCTATACTATACAAAATCAGCAGTAGTTGAATGAAGAAGATTCAGATTTTGAAGAAAAAAGACCCCTTTATGTTAGTTCAATCATCCAATGCAATTAAAAGACTATATGAGCTGTTTTCATAACTTAGTGTCCGTCATCACCTGTCTGTTAACTTTTTACCGAGTTCCATTGAGGATCAATTCATCTATTTATTTGATTAAGGAGAGAGGTTGGAGACAGCAACATGTGCTTCCCAATCAGTCTACAGTGTTAATATTTTTGCATGAGCATTTTTAAACTAGGTTAAGATAGGTAAATGATACAGGTCATGTTTGATTTAGGGTGATTGAACTTGTATTGATTGTTACATAATAAACTTACTATCTATAGACAGTGGTGTGAGCATTTCTGACTTGGGAGAAGATCTGGTTTAACTGTAGTATATCTTTATTAGGTCATATTTTCAAATAGTAGGTGACAAAATTATGGAAAAGGCTGATGAACCAATTAAATGACAATAACAATAAAACACTGTAAAGTGAACCAGAAGTAACAAGAGGATACACTGTAATAAATATTTTCTACTGAAAACTAAAACATGAATTCAGTTCTATTTTAACAATGGTAATCCTTTTTGGTTGACCTTTATGAAAGGTTGGGGGGGGGGGGGTATTTAGGGATCCTCTTGTCCGTTTATGGTGTTCATTCATCCATTACACTTTTATAACCAAATGATAAATCAAAATAGTGCTACACCAAATGATAGATTATGTTAACCTTTGTCCTATTTCTTACACCTCAAAATTAAGGAACTTGTACAGTTGTTTCTAACTGTATTCTAATATGACTTCCTTCATTTTCTATATAAACAATTCAGTGATAAAATCCCCAATATATTTGACTTTGCACATGCATATTGCCTCACACATGTATGGACATCATTCTTAAGTGGCTTCATGTACAAAGTATTTATACAGGACCATGGTGACTTTACTTTCTTTATATTAAAGACTGCTTGAGATAACAATCTATTGTCTTTTGTTAATTGTCTCTTCTGCTGCCAGTTTACAGGGGACTCTGGCTATGGTGACATTGACTTAACACATGGTTACTGATTTATTTTGCATGAACATTTAGCATGTACTTGTTAAACTTGCTAAAATCAAAATGTCATTGAATTGAAAAATGTCAGTACATGTACCTGTAACTTAATCACAACTTGCCCTTCCTGAGCACCTGAGTTCACCCTCAGTTTTTAGTGGGGTTCGTGTTACTTGATCTTTAGTTTTATATATATGTTTTGTAGATCGTTGTTTGTCCTTATGTACTTTTTCTTTTGGCCATTGTGTTGTCTGTTCTTCGATATACGGATTCTGATTACTCCTTTGGTATCTTCAAACTCTTAGGGTATTTTATGCAGATATATCATGTTTGGGAGGGGTATTTGTGGAAAATACTAGTCGAGAGACGAAAAATTTCCCAAGCCGAATGACGAGGGAAATTTAGTCTCAAGACTGGTATTTTTCGCAAATACCCCTCCCAAACATGATATATCTGTTTAATTACACCGAATATTATATAGAACACTGGCTAAATAAATAATACCTTTTGTTTGTCGTTTTCAGGACCTAACAGTAACTGATGTATCTGTTTAATTCTACCGAATGATGTTACATAAAACGCACAACTGATAACGTTTTACAAATTTTGTTACAATCGTCTCGATGAAGGGTAAAAACGGCAAATACGATTTTGCAAATACCATGAAAAAAACTTAAATCTTATGCATATACACCTACATGAAGTAAAAATTCTGCAAATTCACAATGCAAGGCCTGAATTAGTGAAAAATATCATGGCTATTAACCAATCAGAATCCAGCATTCTTATATAAGGTGTCATTAGTCTATATAGAAAAAAAAACGCTTTAAAAAATGTTAGATTTTCCTATCATATTTGAAATATTTCATAGACGTCATAGTTCGTCTGACATTTTAAAATGGTTTAAGTATGATTTTTGTTTAGTTTTATCCATTACTATTACTCAGAAAAAATAATGTTCTCAGTGTTAAAATCTCCAACAAACCATGGTTTCCATGAATTATTTCCTTTATTTTACTTACAGGAGGCTACATACAGAGGTGTGTTATCATACAGAGAGATGATAAAGGGTATGGCCTGACAGTCAGGGGAGATAATCCAGTTTATGTAGAATCAGTAAAAGCAGGTGAGTTACCAGCCCCTGGTTCTTATTATAATACAATCAAACCTGTCTAAACTGAACACCTTTGGGACTGAATAATTTGTTTAGTTTAGACAGGTGTTTGGTTTACACAGTTTCATATTGCATAGACATTTAGTAGATGGGACTGTAAAGTCTGTCTGGTTTAGGCAGGTTTTCGGTTTACTCAGGGTTCGGTTTAAACAGGTTTCACTGTAGAAGATATCTCATTCATACCTTAGCTACATGTGCAATATATGTCAAAATAGAGCTATGAATGTCATGCATATATTTCTGTTTAGTCATGCCTAGCCAGGGCTTGATGTACTTTTGACATCTGTTAAGAACACATAAGTTATACAAAAGTAAATCTGATCCAATGATACATAAATAATACATTATATAATAATTTTATTGTGCAAATAATACTTGTGTGTACAAGACAAAATCCTGACACTAGATTAGTCAAAGCTAATTAGCCAGATTAGTTTGTAACTTAAAGTCTACTTTCAAATAAATAGAATAGTTCTACCTAATTACACCATTAATGGCCAGTTTCACCTAGAGACCAACGTTTTACCTCTGATCACAAAATATTTGGAAATAAAAATGTATCAAACTTGGTCTAAACAACTAGAAAATGAAGGTATAGAGGCACTATTAAGAGGGCTTTCTCTTTTTTCACCAGTGAACACTTCATCTCAGATTAACATAATGAAGAAAAAAAGTTAGAATGGAGAGAAAACTTATTAACCCATTAAACACTTGAACCCAGCCACATGTGTGTGCCTGTAGGTAGGTGGTTTTCTCCCGTTCCTCCGGTTTCTTCCTCCAATAAAACTGACCACCACGATATAACTGAAATATTGTTGAAAGTGTGGCATTAAACACCTTAAAACCAACCAACTGTGCCTGTCCTAAACCAGGACTTGTATTCTCAATGCCATATTTCTTCTTTGTTTTTAATGATTTATGGTGAAAGTTAGTTGTTTGTTTTGTTGATGTTGTTAGAATTAGTGACTGTCACTGTTTCAACATTCTTTTTATAATTGTATTGCATTTGATGATAGAAATAGAATTATAGAATCTTTTTATAGTTAAAGCAGCATTATCTGCCAAATCGTAAATGTTTGTTACCCATAAAAACTATCAGATATGATTGATGCCTTAATAAAACGTGTTTCTGTAACTTATAAATGTTATGAAATGTACGTGCATCGGGGGAAAAACCTGCAACTGCTCGTGTTTTGAGATCGATCAAGAAATGGATGTCATCTTATTAATTATCGACACTGTTTACAGAGTTTGTCGAATCGTCATTAAATCAGTACAACAATTCACTTATTTCTTATTTTTTGTGAATCTGCTTTTAGTCGGTGTTAATTACGGACAAAGAACCATGCAAGTTGGCAGTGAATAAGTGACAAAATACAAATTATTCGTTTTTACATGTCACTAGTAAGGTCAATTGCATATGGAATAAAAGGCCGTTGGCCACTGGTCCCCCGACGCCAAGGTTACATCGTAAGATTAAATTTTGAAACTACTGTAAACTAGAGGGTCAGGGGAGCCTGTATCACTCATAATTCTGAAAGGGGACCATCCAAGGACCATTTTGAAGTAAAAAAAGGGGAGTAACTCTGGTTAGATTTGTCGAAAAATCATCATTATCGAACTTGACCTAGATATTCATGAGATACACTTACATACCAAACCTAGTTTCAATCTGACTATTTGTTCCCAAGTTATCATCTGGAAACCAAATATTTAGCAATTTTGAGGTATAAAAAGGGGCACAACTCTAGTAAAAATAGTCGAAAAATTGTCATTATCGAACTTGACCTAGATATTCATAAGATACACTTACATACCAAACCTAGCTTCAATCTGACTTTTCATTCACAAGTTATCATCTGGAAACCAAAAAGCACACGGACGGACGACACCCATTTCTATAGTCCCCTTCGACGAAGCGTCGGGGGACAAAAAGCGAGGTCAAATTATTTGCTTGCAAGCAAATAAGTAATCGATGGTAATTTTCATTCTCAAAAGGCGGAAAGTGGTTTGATAAGCTGTTTAATCATGTTAATATGAAATATTTACCTTTATTTCATCACTTAAAAGCTATTTACCAATTTCCAAAGCATATAATTTTTTTGGTCAAAATCGTAGCTAATCCGTTATTTATTATGAAAAGAAAGTTTAAACAATGATGGTCATCAATTCCACCAATATGAACAAAACCAACAATAAACTCTCATCTTTACTGAATACAAAAAAGACATATGATGTTGGAAATCCAGGTCCTGGCTGGGCACAGGCACAAAAATGTAACGGGGTTAAATCAGTTAATGGAATGACAACCCTCCCTCCCCTCTTGATTACTGGATCTTGATTAACAGCTCAGAATTGGAGATATAACATTGATACACCAATCCACTGGCATTTTAAAGTAGCCATAAAAACCATTTTATATAATCTAGATATTTTATTATAAACAATTCAAAATGGTTCTACAGTGTTTTCAATGCACTTACCTTGAAAATACATTCTTAGAATGGTGTTTGATATTGTTCAGACATTTATAGAATTAGAGTTATTTCCCTTACACTACTGTCTACATGATGTTTTATAAACATTAAAATTGTGATGTTTGTACGTCTGTCAATTTGAATGTTTTGATTATTAAGTTTTCTGTTTAGATATTTAGGTTATATAACTAAATTTATTGAAAATATTGACAATTTGCATCGCTGAAAAAATCTTATGTGTATGTATTTATGATAGACCATACAAGTCTTTTTTTTTGTCTATTAAAGAATTTTTTTGAAAGTTCATTTCTATTGAGAATAAAAAAGTAAGAAATTGAGAGTTAATTTTAAATCATATTGGATGAAAAAATGGGGACATTGCAGTAGGAGGGATGAATAATATTGGACGGACAAATGGGGTACACATGTACTGATATCTGTTTATTTATCTTTTGTAACTATTGTATAACAAGTAAATATTCATAAGTTGATGTCTGCATTTTTGAACTTTTTAAATAAATGCAAAGTAGATGAATTTCATGCATTTTAAACACTTTCTACTTAATAATACAAGTGAATTACGTAACTATGTAAATATAAAAAGCTGTTGTACATGTTATTATAGAAGGCTGTTTTAAATGGTAACAGGTGTATAAATTATAGGAACATTAATATTGTTGGTCAGGTAGATATTTCCAGGTAATATTGGAACACCTGACTGTTTAGACCTCGACCATCACTTTAATGTCAACTTGTCCACTGCAAGTGAAAAGGAAAATTTTTTTTCTGAAAAATTGATTTTATTTCAAAATTTTACTTGTCCTTCGAGTAAGATGTTTTCTTTTCCAAATCATATAAAATTTGATTGGATAGGGTCACTATAGAGTTCTGCTGATATTATGTTAAAAGAATTTAATCATTGATGATCAACAGAGCTAACATACACAGTTTACATGTAAATGATTGATACATCTAAAGAAAATTGTGTAATACAGGAAGAAATTGTACCTAAAATTTAGCCACCATCTATCTTATATCTGCTTAATATAATGACAAGGCATACATTTAAAATAACAGAACAGAATTAGTTATTTGAATTCAACATTCACTTCATAACTTGTTATTTGAATTCTACATTCAATACATGTACAGAATTTGTTAACAAATATTAGTAGCCCTGCAATTGTCTTTTTAAATTTCAGTTGCCAGTTGCTCCTAGAAAATTTACTTGGGCTCAGGCCTAATTTGAGTGATCTTGAGCTTCTGGGCCCCAGCTGTACATCAAACAGAATCTAGAAATGAATGGGGTGATAAATTTGATAATTTAAGATGATTTTTTTTTTTTTTCACTACAGATGGTGCTGCTGCTAGAGCTGGAGTTCAACAAGGGGACAGAATTGTAAAGGTTTGTATTTATCTGTTTGATTTACTAATACATCACAGAACAAATTTAACATTACTATGAGAATATATGACAAGGTATGGTAAAAATAATATTACGTTATGAGGCAGCAACACTGTGGAACTCCTTACCAAACCATGCAAGGAGTCTTTTAACTTTTGGGCAGTTCAAAATTTTTATCTCTAGTTCGTATTTCTCAGAAATTATTATATCGGAAACCACACATTTGCTTGAACCCAAAAAGTGCACGTTTATGATTGAGTTTTTCTTGATTTTGTACCATTATTCTCTCTAGTGGGATTATGTCAAAACTTGTTTTATCTAACTTTGAGCAATTTATTAAGTTTATCATTTAAAGAATATTTTTAGCTCACCTGACCATAGGCCATGTGAGCTTTTGTCATGGGTAAGCGTCAGTCGTCCTGCCGTCCGTCCGTCTGTTAGCTGTTCACATTTAACTCTTCTTCTCTAAAACCGCTGAACAGATTTTAACCAAACTTGCCATAAATGTTCATTAGATGGTCCTCTACCAGATTTGTGTTTTTGGTGTAGATCGGAAATTCAACATGGCAGCCAGGGCCAATAACGTGTTCTGATTGGTTGAAACCTTGAAAATCTTCTTGTCAGAAACCACTAAACCAATTGAATTGTGACTTTGCAGGAATGATCATTAGGTGGTCATGTACTAAACTTGTGAATTGTTTGCCGAGCGGAGATTCAAGATGGCTGCCATGACTCGGCTTAGTTTTAACATAGGACCCTATGGAAAAAATGTTTAAAAGTCTTTAACTCTGAAACCAATAAGTCAATTTAAAACAAACATGGCATGAATGGTCCTTAGGTGGTCAACTTTCAAAATTATGTGCAGTGACCCTGACCTCCATCCAAGATGGCTGCCATCAGAGAACATAGTTTTAACATAGGACCCTATGGGAAAAATTTTTAAAATTTTTTTCCTCTGAAACTAGTAAGTCAATTTAAAGCAAACATGGCATGAATGGTCCTTAGGTGGTCAACTTTCAAAATAATGTCATGTGACCCCGACCTCCATCCAAGATGGCCGCCGTCAGCGAACATAGTTTTAACATAGGACCCTATGGGAAATTTTTTTTTTAAATCTTCTCCTCTGAAACCAGTAAACCAATATAGCAAACATGTCATCGATGGTCCTTAGGGGGTCAACTTCCAAAATTGTGTTCAGTGACCCCAATCTCGGTCCAAAATGGCCACCGTTAGCAGACATAGTTTTAACATAGGACCCAATGGGAAAATTGTTTAAAAGTCTTCTCCTCTGAAACCAGTCAGCCAATTTAAAGCAAACATGGCATGGATGTTCCTTGGGTAGTATATACTTTCAAATTTGTGTCCGGTGACCACAACCTTCATCCAAGATGGCTGCCATTAGCAGACATAGTTTTAACATAGAACCCTATGGGATTTGAATAGTAACTTAGATGTATTCGGCATGCAGACATTCTTAGGAGGACTTATTTATATCGGGTGAGCAATACAGGCTCACCTGAGCCTCTAGTTTATTTAGTATAAAATTTATTTGATTAACACGACTGAGCCACTAGTGGAACGGGAACTGCTTACCCTTCCGGAGCACCTGTGTTACTTGATCTTTAGTCTTATGTGTATGTTTTGTAGATCGTTGTTTGTCCTTTTATAATTTTTGTCCTTCGATTGATGGATTTTGATTACCCCTTTGGTATCTTCAAATTCTTTTTTCAAAAGTGTATCTATCTTTTACTTTGTCCTTCAGTATATATATATATATAAAACAAATACCACTTTCTTGTCTGTAATGTGTGCATGGTTCCTCTCCACAATTTGATTGATAAAGAATTAAATATTACATAAATTTGGTAGAAATGCCAAATTCAATTAACAAGTTTAACATTCCAGTGGTTTGTTAAATATTCTAAAATATTACCCCAAAGGTATGATCAGACCTGAACATACTATCGTATGATAAAAGTTATGTTATATCAACATCATATATATTCCAGTTTTGACCAAAGACTTGATATCAGCATGATAAACTTACGTGTTTTCTACTAAGAACCTTAAAATCAATGTCTTCTATCAGACATTTACCTAAGGGAAGTAAAATAAAAGCTCGTCTGAACCTTTATTTACCATTCACTAAGTTACTTAACTGTTACCTATATAATTAGATGGTTTAAAGATACGTCATCATTACTTTATTTCTTAATTTTAATTCTGAGGGGGAGTGTCACAAATCTTCGGGGGAGTGTCACAAAAGGTATTTTGTTATAGACATGAGAATGATTTGGTTATAACATAAGAATCAAAGATGGCATTTGCAAAATTAATTGAGACCCCCTCTCCCTCCTCCCACAGAAATTTCATAACTTTACCCCAGAGCAAATGGACAGTAGGTGTTAGATGATAAACCTACGGGGGGTCACATATAACCTTACTGCATGTTGTTGTTTGAGGATGCTGATGATAAACCTACGGGGGGTCAAATATAACCTTACTGCATGTTATTGTTTGAGGATGCTGATGATAAACCTACGGGGGTCACATATAACCTTACTGCATGTTGTTGTTTGAGGATGCTGATGATAAACCTACGGGGGTCACATATAACCTTACTACATGTTGTTGTTTGAGGAAGCTTATTATTGTAGTCAAGCCTTTCAATAAGAACCGGTACCAGGAACTTTTATAAGATATTCATGAAATTTGTTCAAATTTTAATAAAAAGTACCACCTGTAAATAATGATGTACTGGTAGATTTGAAAAAAATATTGAAAGTTCTATGTGTTTGTTTTAATGTTGTAATACATCCATATATTTAGTGAGGATATCTCTGTCTGCTAGATTTAGTTCTTACAAGTATAAACAATCAACATGATTTTATTGGCCTTGAAGTGCTGAACTACACTAATTAATACAGACATAAGTTTGTGTAATATAAACACACAAAATGAATATGATTGGCCTTGAAGTTTTTGTGTCTGTTCCAGAGTGTCAGTTATATAGGTTAATTTTATCACCTGGTCTCTTCTATCAGGCTCTGTAGTTTCATCTGTCTGTTGTGTATTATTTTCCCTGAGGTTTCTATAGCTCATCATCATCATCATGATAAATTGTCTTAGATTTTTGTTTCATTCAATAACTGAGTTATAAATACTGAATGACTGAATTATAGTTTAAAAGGTGTGGGTTATCATAAGTCTCTACTAGTAGTAGTACATGTACTGCAAATACAGATTGCATGGTAGTTCTATTGAATTAAGGTGAATTGGATGCTGCAGAAAAGATTCATTTAGTTTTTCCTGCCAACATAATTTACATTTGATAATTATTGTTCATTTATTTTTTACCTCCCCCCCTCCCCTGGTGTCAGTGACAGTTTTTATACTGGTGTATGTGTTTGTACAGTAACAGTATGTTATGTTTCCCTCCTCCAATTGTTTGTAATATTGTTGCAGTGTCCTTGACCATAATACATAGGTCAAGTTCAAATAAGTTATTATTCCTTCTATGGTTTCAGGGTTAAGCTCCTTGATTAATTTAATAATGGCAGTGTGGTTTCCATGCTCTAGGTTGAGTTCAAATTTTGTTATTATGCTATTTTTGTTTCCAGTTTATGCCTCCGTTTTCCTGAGCTGCAAATGGGGGCATCCATATCTTGTGGACTCATTCGTCCATTTATGAACTTTTGATGAAGTGAAGTAATAAAGAAAAAATGCTACCCCTGTCAATACATGCCTCCATTTGTTCCTTCAGAGATGTCAAGCCTCATTTGTAATATTTACTGTTTATAGGTGAATGGTACACTGGTGACAAACTCCAACCATATAGATGTAGTCAAACTGATTAAATGTAAGTACATTAATGTGATTAAATAGTTAGATCTCAGTTTAATATATCATAACACCTAACTAATATATCTGAACAAAGTAGAGGATGAAGACATGTTTTTTATACTGTCCTTATTTATAACTCTTCAAGGTATAATGTACATCTGAATTCATCAACGAATGATGACATTCAGCCTGTTATAAATTTATTAAATCCTGAATGCTAGTAATATCTGCAGTTATATGAATCAGGCTTTTGATTTTCTAAAGAAAACTCTAGTCTCCATTGATGTAGCATACATAATTACTTAAATATTTTGCTCTTTTGTTAGTGCTATATACATTAATCAGCACATTTTCCATTTGATGTATGTGTTGATAAAGTCTGGATCACTGAACTGACCTTGATCCACAAAAATATTAGATCAGTTTGTAACTCGCATGCTCAAAAATATCAGTCAGTCTGACATCAAACACATTATGAGGTCATTGATAAAAACAATAACATCAGTTTTGAAGGTATCAACAGCCATTATCACTAGCATCACAGCTATTCTTATTGGACTCGCTTAGATACTAGTGATAATGTCTGTCTCAATTTTCAAAACTGCCGTTAATCTATATGTATTGTTTATAGCTCTTTACAATATGTATTAGAAGCTTAATTTCCACTAAAGTATTTGAATTTGAAATTGAATATGAAGAAAATCAAGGAGACCCAAATGTGTATTACATTGCAATGATTACAAGAAACCCTTCCATAAATCAGAGAACATATGAAAATTGGATGATCTAAGCAGGTCAATTAACCTACATTATAGAAATGTAAGCCTATTTGTCAGATTAGAGTCCATCCACTAATCATGTAGATTTATTAGTTACTATGGTTCTTTAAACATATAACATAGTCTTTGATCTTGTGTTGTTTCTTATGTAATCTGACAATAAAATATTAAGTACAACTACACACAAACAGAAATCTTTTCATCATTTAATTTATGGCTTTTATGTCAGCTGTGCCTAAGTTTATCTAGTTAAACTTGAGTTTTAATGCTGATACAGGTAATATAAGTCTATAGGGATGTTTTCTTTGTAATGTTGTTGGCCAGATACATGGGTTTTAAGCTTGTAACCAGTCTTGCCCATGAATTTTTCATTTCCATTTTCTACTATAATATATATTATCGGATGTCGTAAGGCATGTTAAAGAGTACATAATTAGATTTTGGCATATATCTGATCCTGTAGTTTGACTACTCTTGAGCAGTTTGTTCCTGAGGTGTCCACTGTTTTAATTCTTTGAATTGATTGTGACAAGAAGTTCTTCAGGTACAATGTAGTATTCCAGTGGATTTGATCAATTGTTCATCTGACGTTTTTTGAGATATACTTGTTGAGTAGAACGTGCAGGAGGAAGTCCTTGTTGAATTGTTCCATTCGACACAGTCCTAATTGTATGCTACCACATATTACTGGAAAATTGTTTGAGCTCGTGAGCTTATATTTTGTAGTAAAGTAGTGAATGCATAATAAACTGATGCTCACAAAATTGATTTTTTCTAAAAAGTTCAGATGACTGAACAGCTGCCATTTTGATGATATTTTCTATGTTATTATATTCCTCCCTAAGATAGGTCAAACCATAGAAGACTTGGTGATAATCATCACATACTTGCAATATTCTACAAATGTACTTACCATTCTTACCTATCAAAATGGCAGTGGTTCACTGGATTTCTGTTTTCATGGTCATAACAGTTTTGAGTCCGAGTTTTGTTTCCTACTTGTCCTCTAAAATTGTCCAATGAGAATGTTGTATTTATTGGACGTTTATGACTCATGAGGCCAGATGATTTCTGATATTTCTTTCTTTTATCTACATCTTATTAATAGTTTGTTAGTTTTGCAAAAGGGGTCCAAAATGAGGCTTTTTTTTTGTTGAGGAAAAAGTAGATACAGTATGCTTAAAATACTGAAAGATATGATGCATTATAAATCATGATGATGGTCATCCTTATTGAAAATGTTTTCATCTGAATCACAGATTCTTTTTTTCTTGAAAGTAGGTAAATAGATAAAGGTACATAGAAATAGTAAACAAAATTCCATGATTTTGTGTTAGGACAGGGAAAATCTATTTATAGATGGCCTTAATGAGAAAAAAGCTTCTCTATGAAGGTTGTCAAATCAAAACATACCAGTGACCTGCATAGACAAATATAAATAAATGTTGTAATAATTAGTAATAATAATAATTGTAAAATGTTATCAGCAAATTAAAAAAAGCTAGCACCATAATGAGGTATTATTGTTGTGTTATTGGTAAAGTCAGGTGTATTTCTCATTACCCATCATGCACTAATTGACTTTCTTGGCACTGTCTATGCCAAACTGCTGCTGTAAAAATAAGTTCAATTATTTTCTACTTGTGTGTTGTTATGGTGCCAGCTTCACTTGGCAAGATTATATTTTTGTGTGTTTGAAATGGATTAATAAACTCTTAAATGAAGTGTCCTGTTTAATTATGCAGTGTAAGTAAAATGCTTTATCTACATGTTTTAATACATATGTTTATGTTGTTATTTATAGTATATTTGTTCCTCTTACACTTATGATGTATTTGTAAGCGTACTTTCTTTCCGGTGTGTAGAATAAGGGTAATAACAAAATTACCGAACACCGAGCAATCTTCCAAAGGGAAAGTCAAAACTCACAAATCAATAAACAGACAAAATCAGTCAACAATCGGAAAACTGTGAAAACCGGTGTGTAGAATGTCCAGGTACGTAAATACCTTACGGTGTATTTCTACCTTGCACTAGTGTGTTTATTCCGTCAGAAGAAATACTCTAGTGTATTTCTGTCGTGGAATTTCTACCCTAGTGTGTTTTATCCAAAAGGAAAGAATACACTGGTGGAAAAAATTCGCTGTTACAGATTGAGAAGATATTATTGTTGACATTGTAATCAGAATTGTAAACAAAGTTCTAGATATTAGAGAAATTTAAAGTATATATCTAGGTCAGCCATGTTTGGAAATAATTTCTTATTAATGTTATAGGAATCATAGAACATAAAGATAAAATACTTATAACAACCATTAAAATTTTGCAACATGTATATTATTTGTTATTCTGGTGTTGTTGTCATACAACATGTATATTATTTGTTGTTGTCATGCAACATGTATATTATTTGTTGTTCTGGTGTTGTTGTCATACAACATGTATATTATTTGTTGTTCTGGTGTTGTCGTCGTGCAACATGTATATTATTTGTTGTTCTGGTGCTGTTGTTGTACAACATGTATATTATTTGTTGTTCTGGTGTTGTTGTACAACATGTATATTATTTGTTGTTCTGGTGCTGTTGTACAACATGTATATTATTTGTTGTTCTGGTGTTGTTGTCGTGCAACATGTATATTATTTGTTGTTCTGGTGTTGTTGTTGTACAACATGTATATTATTTGTTGTTCTGGTGTTGTTGTCATGCAACTTGTATATTATTTGTTGTTCTGGTGTTGTGCAACATGTATATTATTTGTTGTTCTGGTGTTGTTGTTGTGCAACATGTATATTATTTGTTGTTCTGGTGTTGTTGTCATACAACATGTATATTATTTGTTGTTCTGATGTTGTTGTCGTGCAACATGTATATTATTTGTTGTTCTGGTGTTGTTGTGCAACATGTATATTATTTGTTGTTCTGGTGTTGTTGTTGTGCAACATGTATATTATTTGTTGTTCTGGTGCTGTTGTCGTACAACATGTATATTATTTGTTGTTCTGGTGTTGTTGTACAACATGTATATTATTTGTTGTTCTGGTGTTGTTGTGCAACATGTATATTATTTGTTGTTCTGGTGCTGTTGTCATACAGCATGTATATTATTTGTTGTTCTGGTGTTGTTGTCATACAACATGTATATTATTTGTAGTTCTGGTGTTGTTGTTGTACAACATGTATATTATTTGTTGGTGTCATACAACATGTATATTATTTGTAGTTCTGGTGTTGTTGTTGTACAACATGTATATTATTTGTTGTTCTGATGTTGGTGTCGTGCAACATGTATATTATTTGTTGTTCTGGTGTTGTAGTTGTACAACATGTATATTATTTGTTGTTCTGGTGTTGTTGTCGTGCAACATGTATATTATTTGTTGTTGTCGTGCAACATGTATATTATTTGTTGTTCTGGTGTTGTTGTCGTGCAACATGTATATTATTTGTTGTTCTGGTGTTGTTGTCATGCGACATGTATATTATTTGTTGTTCTGGTGTTGTTGTCGTGCAACATGTATATTATTTGTTCTGGTGCTGTTGTCGTATAACATGTATATTATTTGTTGTTGTCGTACAACATGTATATTATTTGTTGTTCTGGTGTTGTTGTCGTACAACATGTATATTATTTGTTGTTGTCGTGCAACATGTATATTATTTGTGGGTCTGGTGTTGTTGTCGTCCTTCTGTAGACACGATGGTTTCTGTGTAATAACATTTGTTCTAGTTGACCAATCCTGACATTTTAGTAAAATGATCCTTAGCACAGAATAAAGGTTTGGATTATAGCCCTACATGTTTTCTACCAAGATGCCACAAGGTACAAAAAGAGGTGTTTACTGTTGTTTATATGTGAAGTGTTTAATTTTCAACCATTGTTGGTGAATTTCTTTCTTTATCTTCCTTATAAAGCTGTCTATATATAATAAGCCAACATATTTTGATTGCATTTACAAGTTCCATGATAAGGGAGTCAAAATGAAACCAACACCAAAATATGTTTATTTTAGATTGTCCTCCTTCAGTACTATATTTTTGGTCTATTTTGAAATTGCAAGGTGGCTGCATAAGCCAATGATGAATTTTGCTATTCAAATAATCCTATAAACCAATATTGACTGGTGAAATTGATTTTATTTTCATCCTCTGGTCAACAGAGTTTGTGTTTATGCATCAGGGTTAGATTGATTGGTGATTAGCATCACTGAATAGTATTTCAGTCATTTTATTGGTGGAAGGAACTGGAGTACCTGTAAATATCTACTGGCCCACCAAGTGATTGATAAACTTGTTACATTAGGTTATAGTCAGTGCATCTCATGGTGTAGAAGAATCAGATTCGTGATGGTCACTGATTGTATAAATATATGATATTCCCAAGTACCACCCACTGTGTTCCAACAACCATACTATTACAGACATGGTGACCCATCTTACCATAGTGGCCCAACTACTCTACCTTCATACCATACATGTTTCACTGAAGAGATTAACATAATTTGATGTCTACACAACAGTTTATTTGTGATTGCTGTAGACAGGTCTCACTGTATAAAAACTATTTTATGTTTATTCTTTAAAAGTGTAAATAAACTTTATATTATCAACAAATAAAAGTTTGAAGATATAGATTGTATTTATAGGTCACAGTATTTTGTTTTGTAAGAATTTTATAGGTTTTCTTTTTATCAGAGGGGCTCTTAAAGGGATTTGATCATTATTTAAAAGAAGTAAGCAGTATTATACATGTATATGAAATCTCTTCTCCTTTATGTAAACCTGGTCACATTATTTAAAAAAAATACTGAGGAAAATATTTTAATGCTCAAGTGATTCGTAAGGACTACTGTAAAGATATAAAAACACTTTTTGTCAACAGGTAAGAGATATGCAATTCCATATTTACCTGGTTGTGTATTGCATTTGTATAAAATTACATTCTGTGACGAAAATGATAGATTAAAGTGTTTCATTATCTGTCTGTTGTTGACAGGGAAGTTTTAAAGGTAAATATGACATTTTTATCAAAATTTTAAGAATTTCAAAATATTTAGATAATAAAGTTATTTAACAAACTGTCTAGATGACAGAATGGGTGGTAGAATGTACTTTTACAGCTGCTGTATAAACAGGTGGAGTTACTTAATGACCTTGACATGATGAAGTGTCTCCAGTCGCTGGTACTTCTGTCTGATTCTAGACTATTGACTTTTATCTAATGTTAAACTACATTATTTTAGAAAGCATTATCATGAATGAATATAATAATTTATTGTTGTCCATTATAACTCTCAATAATCCTTCACATAAACCTTGATGAAATCCTTTGATGTTTCCTGTACATCAATTCTGGTAAAGGTTTAAGTGCCTTAAAAGTACAGTCAGTACATAGATGTAGAGACAGTGGTTACCTCCCTTGTCATATCTTATTGTTGCTAGTTTTAACAGATTTCAACTTTTTCTAAAAATCTTAGAACAATGTATAGAAATACCACATGCTTACTGATAGTTTAATTACCTGTCTGACAGCTGATAAAGGTCTGATATTTTAATAATGTTCATGTCAGCTTATTTCCTCCTGGTCAATAAGTTTTGTTCCTTTGTCCTTCTGTTCTATGATTATTGATTAGATGGACTGGCCATTCATTGAATTTGTCTTTGATGATAAACATTTGATAAAACTTCAGTCAATCTGAGTGTGTTAGTATTTGCCATGCTGTCATACTTGGTTTATGTACAGGTAGAGAGTTATAAAGGATACAATGTAGGTTTATGGGCGTTTAACCACCACTTTCAATAATATTTTAGTTGTGTTGTGGCCATTTTATTTTGTATGCAGAAAAATGGGGAACTAGGAAATAACCACCAATCCTCCTCAAAAGTTACTTTATAGAACAAGTTGTATTTATTACACCTGGTCATGTGCAGGAACTGGCAACTTTTAAGTCATGTTATACACTGATTGTATAGGAAGATGTAAATGCTACTACCACATTATCATGTCCATGATGACCCCTGAGGTATAATGGTGTTCATAAAAGATACCTATGGTGTATATACCCCATCCCCACCATTCCCCCTTCCCCTTCCTTTCACCTTGCACATGAAAGGTATCATGTAACTTAAATGATTAATTGTTTGTACAGGCAGTACTCATGTTCCAGTCATTGAATAATGAACCAACTGATCAGTCAAGAAAGGCATCACAAGTTCTTGTGTACTTTAACTTTTATATTATTACATGACATAAGTTACTGGTTTTACTGTTGCATAATTTGTTTTGTGGATTTGTGCTGATAAAAATGTTTATTGGCCTGAATTTGACAAAACTTCATTTGAAAATCTTTAACTAAACTAGGATAGTCCAAGGTGATCTCTCAAAATTATATCTGACAGCTTTGACCTCAATCTAAGATGGCAACCAGTACTAAAAATAGAATTTTGTATATCTTAACATTTACATTGTACCTGCAATACCTTCCCTGTTTCTAAATATTAAACATTAGCATAAAATTAGAAAAAAAATTGCAAAAGCATTGAAACATGACAGAAAAGTTTCATACATCACCTGATTTTTACCTTATCAATTCTATTTAAGTATGATATCTACAATGTCTATGTAATTTACAATATACAGTTAAATATTAACATACATATTCTGCATCATTTGTTGTGTATTGGTGTAATAAAATAGGCTAAAGAGAGGGGAAAGTTTACTTAATCAATGTTCAAATATTGACAAAGTTTCGCCCATCTCAGGGAAGGATATTGACAAGTAGTTTTCTACCTGTAACTTCCTTTACTGGACTTTCAGGTGAGACAATCGTCAGATTTATAATATTACTTGTATTTTCCTGTCTTTTTACAGCAGAATAATTTTATACATAAATGCATTCTGTAGATCTAAGTAAACATGACATTTTGTTATACAGATAATTTGTTGTCGTTGGTCAATAAGTAGTGGTATTTATACCATGCCTTGATAGGACAAAATATTTACATTGTCACAAGGTGTACTTGATGATAAAAACCTGGGATAAATTTAAGAAATTGGTGGTTATAATAACCAGAAAGTAGATACAAAATGTAGGTTTTCTAGATAAACAGACCCAACTACACACATTTACAATATAACCAGTAATTTCTGTGGTTTTGAACCAAAAAGAAGACATTTATTTTCTGCTGGGTTTTTTTCTGCAGTTTGAAAATCTTGCCAATTTGAATTGAAACTGGTATCCAACACATTCAGCAATTCCTTCCTTTTCAAGCCCTTTGTTGATGAGTTTTTTTTATCTGCTTTTATATCATTATATGTTTACCATTCAGCGACCAATGTCTACAGTTGACAAATGCAAGTCAGCAGGTGAAAGGTTATTAATATCGATTCCATTTTCCAGCTTTTTTGCAGACACTTTTAAAGTACCACATTTGAAATCTTTGTTTCATTTTATCCTTGACAACTTTTTGAACAGAGACAAATCCATTGGTTGAGGTTTAAGCATTTATTTTACATAATATTCTGCTATTTTAATTTCTGTGGTTCAGAGTTAAACGCAGAATACGACAGAAATTAGATAGCCGCAGAAATTACCAGTAATACGGTATATTGACAAAGTTTGAATAAAAAAGAATCTTAAATAACTACAAACCTAAACGAAACCAAATAACCAAACCTAAACGAAACCAAATAACTGCACAGAAGTGTTTATTTGTAACCAGATGAGTGATACAGGATCAGGTGGGCCTCTTTTTTAGCATAATAATTTTGTTTCTAAAGGAATATTATTTAGAATTTCCACATATATCTGTTTAACAAGTTGATATTACTGTCTAATTGCTATGATGTACTCAGATTTTAGGGGTCAGCCTGGGCCTTCTCCATTCCTATTCATAAGTACATAATAGCCTCGAGTTGAAGAACATGTTTTAATCTGTTAAATTGTTGAAAGTTTTTTAAGTAGTAATAACTTGTCAAATTATTTCAAACTTAAATAGGTGTTAGATAAATTATAGATAAGATATGAAATTATCACCTGTATTACAGGTGTGCACTTCCTTAAAAGGATGGAGACACAGTGATTTGATGAGTAAGAATGGACAATAGGTCTCCACATTTTATATATAGATATGACAGCTATAAATTATTTAACATACAGATTCTGTATTGTGTAAACCAATAAACTGGAAAATTTAACTTTAAAACTTGTTGTTGTTATAAAGTAATGATTGTTATGGGTGGTCAGGCTTTAAGTTTTAACAATAATTTCTTGGTCATTTTGGCCTCTGATGTGGTGACTTTACATATTAAACAAGTTTTTAAGTCTATTGTAGAAGTGATTTCCTATTGTGATTATTTATCAATTTATATAGAATGGTAACTTCCTGACTGTTGCGTTCAGTACATCAGGTTACACCCCTCATACATTACAGTTATATCACATGTGTACCCTTATCATCTAATTAGAGTTTTGTTTATTTTTGATGTATGAATTGTATACTGATTGTTAATATGTTTTTCTGCTGTTTTCTACATTAGTTTATCTTTAGTTAGTAACATCAGGTACAGTATAACAATTGTATTGGCTAGCAGGGTGAACTTTGTCCTGGTAAACATCAAGGTCGTGTGTTAATCTGGTAATATTAAGGTCGTGTGTTAATCTGGTAGCATCAAGGTCGTGTGTTAATCTGGTAGCATCAAGGTCTTGTGTTAATCTGGTAGTATTAAGGTCGTGTGTTAATCTGGTAGCATCAAGGTCGTGTGTTAATCTGGTAGTATTATGGTCGTGTGTTAATCTGGTAGCATCAAGGTCATATGTGATTGTGGTAGTATCAAGGTCATGTATTTTATTCTGGAAACATCAAGGTCATATATTATTTTGGAAGCATCAAGGTCATATATTATTCTGCAAGCATCAAGGTCATATGAGATAGTAATGGTCATAAGGTTATCAAAGTTAAATTTCTATTTTGGATAGTCCCAGGATACAGGTAAAATAATGTTAGTATGTAGCTTTAACAGGTCAAGGTTAGTTGATTTGAGACCACAAAGGTCACATCATTAAGAAAATTTAGGAATTGGAACAAAAATATTTGGAGATTGTAAAATAATGGCAACAGCTACTATAGATCATGCAGTGTACGGTACTAGATTTGTTCATTGACCATGCTTGTTGGAATTTGTATTGTGATTGATTGATTATTGCTAAACATTTGGCGAGCTTTATTCAGGATGAGAACATGTTTAAAAAAAACTCTACAGAAATCAGGGAAGGGATGGGTCAACCATGTCAGTAACCATTGACTGCCATTGAAAAAGTATAGAGAGTTGGGTTGGATGACAAATTTTGTCTTTTGTAGTGGTTACAATGTACCTATTCTTTTTCTAAATCTACATAAGAGATGTTTAGTGTGCAGGGAGTGTGGCACTCCACTATGATCCATGATCAGGCCTTCTGTATTATAACATGACAAAAACAATCCCTCCAAAAGATAGGCTTTCCCCCTATATGCTACCCGGGAACGTGCTGAACAGCTCTATGGGTTTGAGCCCTTGGAACTTCCACCAGTTTCCAGTTTTGTATTTGATAAGAGTTTCAAGGTCATAACAGTTAAATGCTTCATTGATCTGTTAAGAGTTGTATATCTGTTAGAGTGATAGGTTCATTAACCACTTATATAAAAATCTGTTAGTGTTAAATACTTACCCAGGAAACATGTGCTTGTTTGGCACAAAAACAGAAGTATAAACAACTACTGGTAAGAAAGGCTGGCATACAGGAAGTCAAAACCTCTCAATCTTAATCTCACTCAATACCAGCCACAATATATTATATCATGAGAGCATATTAAAGATGTTAGAAATATCGTCTTTTCCTGAGTGGAGGAACCATATTGAAATCTTGTGAAAGTATGCATTTCTTCCATTGACTGTGTTTAAAATATTGAAAAGTTTGAAAATTTTGCACCCTGAAGTCTTTGACGAATTATCGTTTGGATGGATTGTGATGTTGTTTAGAGATCAAGATCTTTTTGTGACATTTCATTGGACAATTGTCTATATTAGACCATGTCTCAAGTATGTCATCTCACATATTGTAGTATATTTAAGGAAGCAAAGACAGTTTGAATTGTTTGAATTGTTCAGACATGATAAGTAAGCATTAAAGAGTAGATCAAAGACGGGTTGGCTCAAAGTCAGGATAATGTGTCTGATTAGAGCTGAGTGTCTGTCGTGTGGACTGTTGTTTAGCTAGCAGTATGTAAATCCAATGTTGGTCTAATACAAAACAGACTTATCATCATCAAGAAACAACTTGCCATGATGTAACTGTAAAATTGCTCACTGTGGGTAAAACAAGAATTGCTCACTCACCAGTTTTATGTCTCTCAAGGTATCAATATAGAATTGAAGGAAAGTAAAAATATTTGATATATACTGAAAAACTGGACATTTATTTTGTCAAATTATCAAATGAACCCAAAAAAATCAAAGTGGAAAACGAATGATTTATCTTCCCATGACAAAGGTGCTGATTTATAGATCATCAAGTGATGTACCTTATGACCTTAATAATTACCTGAACAATAATTACCTCTAAAATTAAAAGGTCATATTATGTTCTTGTCAACTTCTACATGAGATCCTTTATTGAAGAAGTGGTTACAGAGTAAACAATCTTTATAGAGTTATATATTAATAATATGTCACACAAAACATTTGGTGCTGTCTGAAATAAGATACACCCAATTAGCTACTGTACTCTGTACTTAGAATTTAGTCTAAAAAATTAATCCTAAAGATATAAAAGGCATTAGTCTAGTCTGTAAACATACCATACCTCTATTGCTATTGCTAGGAATAAAGAACACATTAAAACAATGTACTTCAACATTAATTGAGCAGAAAATCAAATCTAAGGATAACCCATGGCAGGTACAGTGTTTTGACTATTTAGGCATTCCATTGTTCTGGCGGAGTGACCAGGTATTATCTCCCCTTGATGACCAGTGGATCCTGTTATCTCTAAAGTTACCCAATTTCTTAAGCACCCTTATCAGATATTATACTTGTGTTACAATTGACTTTTGGATCATCTCTGGTTTTATCTTGTAGTAAACTTGAAACATCAGGTGTAACCCACATTACTTTCGATGTTTAGATTAGATGTTGTCGAGCCAATCAGCAGCTCAAATACAATTGAACAATGTTTTAATGGTACACATTATTGATTTGTACTTAAGATTTTTTTTTCTGTTAGTGGATTGGAAAAATTAATCTTAGAGAAGTGAGGATGACGATTGTCCATTTCTGATATAAAAATAAGATATTGATTGGCTGTTATTGTGATGGAGGGATTATGTTATAAAACCTGTTGCAACATAGGATAGGATTAAAAACGTATAGTTGTCAGGAGTTTATTTGCTTGCACATTCAATAAGAAACAGTACACAATATTTATCATCTAAAATACACAGTCAGTGGATGGAAAATAAAACCAAATTGATAAATTTCCAATATTTGAGAACATGTTACCAACAATGAGCATCGCACTACATTGAACATTTATCAGATTATCAGACATTAGTCGATTAAAATCTTCCAATATTTTGAAATCTGGATGCAGACACTTTATAGATTAATTATAACAGATGAGTGTATTACAATATTTAGTGCAAGATAAAAAATGTGATGTTATTATTATCTACAGAGGTGTGTATGTTATATAATATATATCTATTGTCTTGACATGAAGATGTAAGATGTTGTGTGCTGCACAGAAATACTGTCCATTCCATTTCGTTGATTAGTCAAAAATTGTGTTCAGAATCAGAAATCGGCATCAGCCATGGTGTGGTATCTAAGGAAATATAAAGTGTATCTATCTGCTTTCTCAATCTGACTAATAAAGTTCAAATTAAATTTCACGGTAGATCTACATTGTTGTCTAGGATTAACAGGAGAAGAATGGTGTTATTTATCTGTGATATTGAATGTCATGTGCTATGGGGGAGATAACCCTAAAATTTTCAAATTATTTGTGGAGCAAATATTATTATATAATGTGAATAACTGTGATTACTGACAAGACCCAGTGTTGTTACAAAATAATGTTTTAAACACATTACTAAGGGAGGTAATCTACACTGTTTTAATTGTGGAGTGCAGGTTTTTAATTACCTTGGAGGTGTATATGTTATATGTTGAATGACAATTTTTTCTGTGTTATTTCGGTATAAAGGATATCTATTAAATGTTAATTATGCAGTCAAAACAAAAACTTGGTAGAAAATTGAGTCTGTCTGGGCAGAAATCTAAAGGTAAGATATACATCTGTAAGTAAAGGGAATACACAGGGACCAATTAAGGCCATGTTTGTTTATTTACTGGTAAATAAAGGGAATACATAGGGACCAATTAAGGCCATGTTTGTTTATTTACTGGTAAGTAAAGGGAATACACAGGGACCAATTAAGGCCATGTTTGTTTATTTACTGGTAATACTAAAAACCCCAAATATTTACATGAGGATCTGGTATTGTAGAATTATTTTAATTATACCAATTGTTATCTAGGAGAAAACATGGGGTATCAAGTGTCACTGTGGTGGTAAGGTATTAATCAACAATACACATGCTGTTTATATTGTGGGGTAAAATGGGGGGGATTGTGAAACTCAGTTAAAGGAGTAAGGATGCACTTAGGGATTTTTAAGACAATTTTGGTTATGTTATTCTTCATATTCATGAATGCTGATTATGTTGACTCTTGAAACAAAAAATAAGGGTAGAGAAAGGGGTACTTATAGAAAGTTGTAAATAAGAAACACATTCAGAGGTTTCAGGCAAGAGGCGATTATTGTTCATTTAGTTGATTTTGGTGGAATTGTTGAACATCACTGTATAAAATTTCTTTTGATCACATTGTATATAAATATATTTATATATATAATGTAATATATCTAGATGGGGGAAGGCGCCTGAGGAGTTTTATAGGGAAGGGAGGTTAATGGCTAACATATCTGCACCTGTTGTCAACAATTCAGCTGAGATGGGCAGATGGGTAGGTTTTACGTTTAAGATGACTGAAAAAAGGGGTTTCTATGTGTCTATATAATGTTGTTAATCAGAATAGTATGGTATTTAAAACAGTGCCGTCTTAACGCATGCACACCCTGGGAAGTTGCCCAGGGGGTCCCATGCTAATCTGTGTATGATGTGTACAACACGTTTTTAGCTCACCTGACCCAAAGGGTCATGTGAGCTTTTGTCATCACTTTGCGTTCGTTGTCGTCGTCGTCCGCGTCTGTAAAATTTTCATACTTTCTTCTTCTTCTTTGAAACCACTGAACTGATTTGAACCAAATTTGGCAGAAATGTTCATTGGGAGGTCCTCTACTAAATTTGTTATTTTGGTGCAGATCGGAAATCCAACATGGCCGCCAGGGCCAATAATGTGTTCTGATTGGTTGAAACTTTGAAAATCTTCTTGTCAGAAACTACTTAGCCGATGGAATTATAACATTACAGAAATGATGACTGCATGGTCCTCTACTAAATTTGTTATTTTAGTGCCGATCGCATATCCAAGATGGCTGCCATGACTCGACTTAGTTTAACATTGGACCCTATGGGAATTTCACATTTTCATCTTTTTTTTCTGAAACCACGAAACAGATTTGAACCAAACTTGGCAGAAATGTTCATTAGATGGTCATATACAAGATTTTTGTTTTTGGCGCTGATCGGAAATCCAACATGGCTGCCAGGGCCCATAATGTGTTCTGATTGGTCGAAATTTTAAAAATCTTCTTGTTAGAAACCACTAAGCCAATTGAATTGTGACTTTACAGGAATGATCATTGGGTGATCCTGTACTAAA